>JAUYWV010051007.1:0-16134 GCA_032274565.1 Nematoplana nigrocapitula
TCTACCCCGACCACCCCCGCCGTTCCCCAAAAGGCATCTCCTATCACCACCACCTCTCCGCAAAAGGCAATCCTATATAAGATTGTATCAGGATCGCATTGCTTCTGTATGCTTTAAGAAAATCCAATGATATCATTTGCTAAATGTAAATGCGATGACTCAACAAATGCGCACAGCAAGTGTCTGCCAATTTAGTATGCTTTAAGAAAATCCAGTGACGTCATTTGCTAAAAATAACTGTGACATCATTTGCTAAAAATATCTCAATGACATCATTTGCTAAAAATAACTCAATGGCGTTAGCACATTGGGGCTATAAAAGAAGGCACATTGCTTCTCAGCTCATTCGACGCTGAAGTTGTCTGCGCTGAACGGTTGTTCCTCCTGCTCTCGCTCTGTGTCCAACGCTGCTATGTTCTCAACACCGCAAGTATCTGCAAAGACTCTGTCTACATCCTCCAAACGAATCAATCAACCTATTGCCCTCGCTCGTGCCAATTGCCTCAATCATGCTGATGATGGTGACAACTTCAATCAATATGGATGTCGAGATAATGTGGGACTTGTGCCCGTGTCCCTACACTACATTGACACTGTCATGATTCAACGTGCCATTCCATCAACGTTTGATGTGCCCTCAGCGTCTGGCCTGCCCTCGGACTTCACGGCAAACGCGACCGCCGAGCTGACCTACTTCTTCGGAAGCCGTGATCTGCGATCGCCCCTGGTGGGGTTCATACCATGTGGGATCAGTCGAGGATTCCAACAATGGAAAATTGCCTGCGTGAATGCACCGGTTGATCATATCCTTCAGACATTAAACGAACTTCCCAATTTTTGTGTTAGTTCCATTGATGTGACACGCGACTTTGCGGGATCCTTTGTCTGTGTGACTTCATTAAACACTTTGAGAACAACTGTGAGTGTAAGACTGGATATCCTTCTGGTGATACCCTTTTCATGGAGAAGGATATGATTAAAACTAGCGAACACACTTGTTTCATATGAAACAGGGTGCGTTACGCTACAAGGCCTACCTCAAGTTTCCACAGATGCTTCTGAAAGGAAAGGTGAGAGAAGCTATTGGGAACAATTGATTGGCGTGGATCCACAATCGTGCCGGAGAAGACAGCCTCCTAATGTAAGCGCGAGCTGCTTCACGCCAGCGCGGTATTACTCGTATCGAGGTTACCGTCTGCTGCAATGACGACCTCCCATCGATCTCCTATTTGAAGTGCTACCTGGACTCCTTCGTGGAAAAAATTCCCCCTGAACTTATCTACTCGACTCCGCATGAGGCTATGTGGCTCGCTTTTGCAGACTTTTCATAATTTCTTGATTGTGGTAGATAAAAGAGTATGAGAAGAAGGGTTAAAACTATTGTGGTCTATGCTGTTGAGCAAGACACTAGAGACATTTGTGAATTCATGGTTGATGATTTGCAGCGGTGTATGTTTCAGGTTATGACTCGATTTACGCTATCTTCTAAGCTCCCCATTGATCTGATCCGTGTGAGTCCTATTCAAAGGGGAAATGGAGAAGTGCTGGAACTCAGTGGAGCGCGCTACAAGAAGATTCTGAGAGAGAATTGTCCAGATGTTACCTATATGACAAACAAGCAGGGCAAATTTGGTCTGAATACGGACAAGTGTGAGATTGAGGAAATGGGATTTGTGTCGCATCCCAACTGTACGCCTTATATCTCCCTGACAAGAGTTATGTGGTAAGATCTAAAGTTCCTGCTGATCTAACATGAAGAAGGATTTGCAAGCAGGCCTCAACCTTTCTTTCAAAGAAGGAATACGACGGAACTATGTCCCTATATTATCACAGCTGCTCTCTTCCGGACAGGTTTCCTCCCACTCATTGCATGAAACTACCCGTATGTCGACTGTCAAAGATGTTCCGTGGCACATATTATGTTTATGGCATTATTAAACATGATAAGTGCTATCCGCGTATGATTGTACTCATCAAAAATGACTTTTACATTGTCTACATGACGAAGGAGTTTCCGAGTGCTATAGATGATACACAAGCAACCACTATTGAGAATTCTTCCATTGCGCGGATCACTGTTCGTTACCATAGGAAGAGGAAGAATAGCGTGTCACCCATTACAGTTCAGGCTTTAAACCATTGTGAATTACTTACAAAAAATACTTAAGAATTAGACTGACTCCATGTTTAAACTTTTATTGTTGTTGTTGTAATCATTGTTATATGAGTTCCATTATTTTTTCTGTTCTATTATAAACCATTGTACTTCTTGTTTTCCACTACACACCTCTTTAATAAAACTTATACATCAAATGTTCTCGACTTTTCAAGTTGTAAAAGGGGAGTCATTGCTTTAGAATGAAAAGCAATGTTTGAGAGTGACTATTATTGTTTGAGAGAGAGAGAGAGTACTGTAGTGAATAAGAATAGTTGAATATACTCTAGCAAGGATGAATTTTATCAAGTTTGCGAGGATAGTGCTCAGAAAATGAGTTAAGTAATCAACGAACTAGTATCATGCTTGCTATGCTTCATTTTCATATACTAATATTATCAAAATATGAACTATTAAACCTCAACTGAAAGCTTGAAATATCTGCTAGTACCAGATAAAGAATGATTTTTCTTAATTTCGAATGTGTGATTCAATACTCTAGGACTGTATAAAGGAATCGATTTTTCATCATTATCAAAAGCGTGCATGCCAAGCGGCTCAATTCTTGTGACGAAGCTCTCTGCTTTGTATAAATTGTACCCAACTATGTCTCACTGTGTTCATCGTCGACAAGTTTATCATTTGCTTCAAATTAACCATGTGATGTGTGTGTGTGTATCTTCAAACCTAACCATTTATAATGTCTGGAGTTTATAATATTCAACAGTCGGATGCTCGTATTAACAACGATGGATTTGCTATTTGAATAATTGAATAATATCCTTTGAAAAGAGTCATCATGATTGGGTATACAGCCCTTTGGCTAAAGATATAGTTCCATACCATATGAGGAAAGAAGAACACTGGGCTCGCTAGTATCCATTCCTTCGATATCACATGAATCATTACACTTCGTTACAGAAAGCTATGCGAAGTTATCCGTATTAAGCCTTCTCATTTTATTTGGGAGATGGAGTGTGCTCGCCACCTTCTATAACAGCAGAAGCAATGTGATCCTGATACAATCTTATATAGGCTGCTCTCTGCTTTTAGGCTAAGTTTGCATACATCTTAACTTCCATAGTCTTCAAAATATAACAGTCTATGCAATTCCAACATGGAATGAATCATATCACTTCATTACAGAGACAGAGTTGTGAACTTGTCATTGAGCTAATTTTAGGAAATGATGTCATTGTAGTATTTTTAGCAAATGATGTCATAGGATTTTCTTATACGTTAAGTTTCAATACATCCTAACTTCCATAGACTTCCAAATATAACTGTCTATACAATTCCAACATGGAACAAACCATCAGAAAGCTATGCCAAGTTATCCGTATTAAGCCTTCTCATTTTATTTGTTAGAGGGGAGTGGGCTCGTTAGTATACATTCAATCTATAGTCTGTGCATCATATCACTTCATTACAGAAAGCTATGCCCACAGAGTTGTGAGAGCACTTACTGCTGCTGCTTCAGTGAAACAAGTTGTATATAGGCAGAGGGAGAGAATTAGCACAATCGGACAGAGAGCGATACATCGGATAGCACAGAGAGACACATTGGGCCGGCCACCATTCGATTCACTGTGTTCATGTGATAGCATTGAATCGGACAGGATCAGGCATATTTCGATGCACTCTATTGCGTGCTCAAAAGTATAATAGAGCAACACATTGGACAAAGTGTGCAGGCGCACTTTGTTAGAAGAAAACTGTATAATACCATTCGATTCTCCATGTTCAATAACTCTTTACATAAAACATAACGTGAAATCCCTAATTTGCTACTTATATCCGCTTATACGTAGTCTGATGGGAAAATAAATAGCACCATTCGATAACCTAGGAATTCTTAGCACGTACTCGAGTGCAAAATACGAGACCATCCCTATTTCTAGAATTTAACTAGCGTTAGATAGGAAACAATTTCGGCTGGTAGGGGGAGGGGGGTAGAATCAGGCAGATTTCAATACACTCTATTGCGTGCTCAAAAGTATAATAGAGCGGCAGAATTATAACAGAGCGACACATTGGACAAAGTGGGCATGCGCACTTTGCAAGGAGGAAAACGAATAGCACCATTCGATTATCCGTGTTCAATAACCTAGGAATTCACTCTTTACATTAAGAATAACGGTAAATCCCTAATTTACTACTTATATCCGCTTTTAAGTAGTCTGGTTGGAAAATAAATAGCTTCATTCGATTTCCCGTGTTCGATAACCTAGGAATGCTTAGCACGTACTCGAGTGCAAAATACGAGACCACCCCTATTTCCAAAATTTAACTAGCGTTAGATAGGGGAAAAAATCGGCTGGTAGGAGATGGGGGTCTGGCCTTCGGCCTCTAAAAGATTGAGAATTTTATTCTGAGTAACTGCCAATACAACAAAGGTCTGAAAATGTCTCGTTTTAATAGTTATTCAAGATTTTAGAAAATTTTGAAACTCAACAGAAGTGGACAACAGTTTTTGGAGTCTGGGCTAGTGTCACCCTAATCAGCAACTATGAACACAGTAGACCCCAAAGACAACGTTCTGGACAGTTTCAAACAACTTGGACTGGATTAGTGTCACCTAATCAGCAACTATGAACACAGTAGACCCCAAAGACAACGTTCTGGACAGTTTCAAACAACTTGGGCTGGATTAGTGTCACCCTAATTAGCAACTATGAACATAGTAGACCCCAAAGACAACGTTCTGGAGTTCGTACAGTTTCAAATCTTGAGAAAAAATTTGAATGCACTACAACACTTTGCCATATTTAAGAAAAAAACTTGAACGCACACATGGCTATGACTTGAGAGAAATTTTTGCCCCCGGTTTACATCATCGAAAAATTTCGACAGCCGGGGTGGGGGTGGGTGCTGGAGTAGTAGCACCCTGTACTACTGTCGTGTGGGATATTAGACTGATCGTACGATGATCACTATATTCCTTTGCGTTAGATTTCTTCTTTAATGGTATCATTGTTGTTTTGTTGAAGTCGTTTGTCCATTTCCATCCATATACATATCGCAGTGTTGCTACAGCCTGCGATTTTAATCTCTGCTATTTTCTGCGATTTTTTTAAAATATGGTGCATAAATGTTTTGTATAGATAATATGCTATTATTTAAAGCGAGGGTACAGGTGTAAACCTGTAAGTGGGTGGAGTTGCGGCCTTTACTTCCCTAGTAATAAAAATCTTTTCGTTGTGTAACTTATTCTCCTACGTGCCACTGACGTATGATCCCCGTTTCCAAAACACGAATTAATTCGCATGCAGCTTTATGTTTTATTTTTGCTTCTAAATTGCAGAAATGTTGACAAAATTAAACAAAAGTCAAAATGAGATTCATTTAAACCCGGCGAAGGTCGGTGACGATAAGTCGATCAGTAGGTGAAAAGTCTTTGATTCTTTACCAAACATCCCACGTCTTAGTGACTTTCGAATCGTGTTTGAACTCCTATTATTTAACCCTGGAATTGAAAACTTGATTAATATTTAGAATTACATGCCTACATACGGAATGGTGTATTCTATTATCTCAAGAGGCAGCAAGCGCCATACAACAAAGGGCAAAGAAATGGAAAATGAAGTTAGCGGCAGAAAAATCAGAAACCACCCTATTCATGCAATGGACCAAAGAAGCTAACTGGGAAGTACCGATCACACTCGACGAGGAAGTCATCAGGACGACCCAACAAGTAACATTTCTTGGAGTGACACTAGACAGGACGCTACAAATGAGTAAACAGATCTCGAAACTTGAAGAGAAAGTCAGACCCCGGCTGAGAAAGATGCAGGCCATCAGCGGAAGAGACTGGGGTTGCAACGAAGATGTCCTAAGAACCGTATAGCTAACACACAGTATATCCGCTCTGCGCTAGAGGTGCCTGGATCCCCTCGGCTTCTAAGAAGGGACTGGATCATCTGAATGTAGAACAAAACAGAGCTGCAAGAATCATAACGGGATGCTGCGCCGGATCATACGGGAAAGAGGTACATGCAGAGGCACAACAGGACCCAATATAGTGCAGAGAAAGAATCAAAGCAAGGATAGTACACAAAAAGGCTCTAAGACGAACCGATAAAGACCTCCTGGATAAGAGAAGAAGAAGAGATCGAAATCCAACAACAGTAACAATGGAAGAGGCAGAAGAGATAAGAAGAATTGAAGACCCAAACAGCAAAAGAATGAATATCCAGAAATATCTCGAGAGATATCACCCGGCGGACACAAATATTTTTACAGACAGATCAGCAACGGACGGGACGGCTAACGGGGGCGGCGGGTTTTGGATAGGCTGGCCGGCCGGGTGCTCGGACTCTGCACGAGTAGCAGCAGGGAGGTGGTGCACGAGCTACAGAGTGGAGCTAGTCGCCCTACGTAAGGCCACAGAGCTACGACTCGAGAAAGGAGAATAAAAGAGTGCGAAGAACATAAGAGTACACACATACAGTAAGGAAGCACTAGAAAGCATCCAAACTTCAGACAGAAGAACAAAGACCTCCTCCTTGCAACTGTATACGAAAACCTACAGACCACCAGAAAGGAGGGAATGTATGATATCGCTACAGTGGATACAATCACACTGCGGAATAGACGGAAACGAAACAGCAGATGAACTAGCGAAGCAAGGAGACGAAAAAACCCAAACCCAAACGCCGATCGACCTACAATCTGCCATCAACACCGTACAACGTCTAACGAGGAGAGAGGAAAAATAAAAAGTGCGAGCCTCCTGGCACACGGAGATCACCCGAGGAAGAGAAACCAAACCAGAACTCACAAAGAACCTGACTAGGAAGAAGGCTGTGATAATCCACCAACTCTGAGTCGACAAATGCCCACTAACCAGAGCCTACCTTCACAAAATTGGAGTGATGACAAACCTGACGGGCGACCATTTCGAACTTGGCCCTGAAGATGCGGCCCACCTTCTACTCAAGTGCTCAGCATGGGAAATGGAGAGGAGGTAGACCCTGAGGCTCAACGACCCAACGGTTCACAACCAGGCCAGGCCAATTTGGTGATGGAATTCCTTGCGCGGATCGGCCGCCTGTTGCGGACTCCCCCAGTGGGGGACGGAAACGCGAGAGATAGAGAAATCTTGGTTGCCTCGTTTGTCGTAGCTTCCCTAATTTTGTAATACAGTACATCATGTCAGTTTGGCCTTTCTTTTCTAACTCTTCAATGGTCTCACATATATCTTTCAACCACATATCACGTGCTTTCTCTATTTCTCTTCTGAGTTGATTGTTCAATTGCTTGCATTTTCGTCTTTTAGTTTCATTATTGATGAATTTTCATTTTCTCCTTTCTTGTATTTTATTTTCTCATGGAGTTATACACGACTTTTTTGGAGCAATTATTTCTATGTATCCTATGTTGATTTCCGCTGCCTTTATAGTTGCTTTCACTTTAGTCCATTTTCTATTTATCCTTTTTTGTGTTTGGGTTGACTCTTTGTAGTTATTCATTTCTTCTGCAAATTTTTACTAATTTCTTCAATTTGTTGGTATTTTGTTTTTTTGCGTATTTGCTTCCTCTTGATCTTTTTTATTTCAATTCGTCAGCATATTACCAAGTTATGGTTGGTTTCTTGTCAACATCTGCACCAGGGTAGATTTATGATTTCAATGTCTAAACGATATGTAGTCAATCTGGCATCGCATCCTATATTTCCTCTATTCCAAGTATATCCTATTCTGAATTCTTGTTTAAATGTTTTTATTTGTAATTGTTAGTTATTATTGTTTGCAGAAATCCAGGAATATTTGTAATCGATTATTTCTTGTTTCCAATACATATTCACGAACTACAATGGCTTCCTTGCCTTCCCCAACAATGGCATTCCAGTCACCCATTAGAATTAGATAGTTGTTTCCGTTGACTTCTTCTATCAGTTCTTCAATTTGTTAGTAAACTCCTCCGCGTCCTCATCTATATATTGTGTTGTTGGCATGTACACTTGTATAATTGCTGTATTATGTAGTAGGTTCTCCTTCGATGATGGTTAGCATTGATCGCTCAATTTTCTGTATTGTTTTGATGACTTTATTTGAATGATGTTGATCCATTATTACCACAGAACTATAATAGATAATATATTTAGATTTCTATGATTATTACAGCAAACACAATTTCTCTGCTTTATCCTCCTAAGTAGATGATTCGGAATCCATTGTTAATGAAGTCTCCTGAACCTTTCCATTGTGTTTCGCTGATTGCCGTACTGTCGATTTTGTGTTTCTTCATTTCTTCTTCCACGTTCTCCAACTTGCCGTCTTATTGCATAGTTCGCATATTCCAAGTTGCAATCCGTAATTCGTGTCTACGTGTCCGCTTATTATTTAAATGACCTGAGGTAATCCAGTGATTCTTAGCACCCCCTGCTCCTTGAAGGATTGAACCGCCACCGTGACCCAAGTTCAAAGAGCCGCCGGAGACTAGGGGCCATTTACATTGGTTGTATGCCATAAATCTGTCTTGGAAACGATAGTGACGATGGTTTCCCGTTTTCTTCCGTCTGGGCTGTTCATATAACAGTGGACCGTTTTGGTATCATCACTCATCTGCTATATGATCATCTACAAATATCCGTTGTCACCTGCCCTGTTCTTCCGCATGAATGTGACGACATCATTGCCAGCCCTTTTCGCCTCGAACATTAGGGTTAAAAGTTGATGTCTATCGTAAAAATCCGTAGAAATTCGGGTATTTTCGGCAGATGTGAAATCGAGCGCACGTTCTCTGGATCCAAATGTTTGCTTGTCCTTTTTATCTCATTCGTCCCGTGGATTCTAAATGAAATTGTAAGTATTTTTAGGTTGGGGTATGTGAAAAAACCATATAAGTTAGATTTTAGTATCTTTGACAGAATAGATGAATGCAACTAGTAGGAATTATATATGTATATTTGTGAAAATACAAAAAGCCTAGGTATAGTTAGTTAAGCCTCATGATATATTAGTGTTATATGGTATTGAGGTTTTGACATTGAAATAACCATGAATATATATTTAAGATGATGGATATGCGAAAGGTGAGTAAACTTCTCAGAGTATCCCATTGCATTTATAATGATCTGTCTAGCAATATTTGTATTTTGTCTATCAGTAAAAATATAATCAAATATTGTCACACTCAATGCTTTAGTACTGTGACACAGCAGTTAGATTGCATATAATGAAGCCATCTTTTTATTGATTGCATATTTCATAAATTCCTAATTGAATACACATGAAATAAGTTTGCTAAAATGAGTTATGTTTCTGAAAAATATATATCACTTTTTATTGTTAAAACATGTACATGAATGAATATTCATTTGTGAAATATGTTCTCCTATATTATTCCATTTGAACTACACCTCATTTCTTTCATGAATGATTAATCTCTGCACACTTTCAGATATGTTCTGGGATGTGATGCAATGCGTAATCTGTGGGAGACACGGGTTCTCATATGTGGGCTCGGTGGAGTGGGTGCGGAGGTAGCCAAAAATGTTGTTCTTGCTGGAGTGAAGTATGTCTCACTGCTGGATTCGGGAAATGTCTCTTTGAACGATCTTTCAACAAATTTTCTTCTGTTCGAATCGGATATTGGCCATCGGAGAGATATGATGTGTCACAAGGAGTTGTTGAAACTGAATCCTTATGTTGAACTCGATGTCTGTCAGCAGGATTTGTCCAAAGAGCTGTTAGAGGAGTTCACAGTTGTGGTGCTCACTGAGACGCCCATTGAAGAACAGTTGTGGATTAGTGATTATTGTCATGAGCACGGAATTAAGATAGTTTGTGCCAGTACGAAGGGACTTTGTGGGCAAATATTTTGTGACTTCGGATCAGATTTTTTGGTTTCTGAAACTTCCGATAAAGAACCAATTTCGGCACATATTCGGATTATCACGCAGGTAGGGTCTCGTCTGCTTCGTCTCGATATTTGACATGATGATTGAGGAAACTATTTAATTATTTTAAACAAACGAGATTGTGTTCACTTGCAGGAAAAGCGAGGAATCGTTACATGTTTTGACGAAACACCGCATAATCTTTTCGATGGCGACTACGTGGTTTTCACGGATATCCGAGGAATGACGCAGTTGAATGACTGTGTCCCCATTAAAGTGGAAATAATCAGTAAGGCACTGATTGCATAATATTTTGACTTCAGATGACATCCTTAAAAATCTTTCTTGTAGATGGACACTCCTTCTATATCAGAGACACTTCGGAATTTTCATCTTATGACGGTGGAGGTATATGCACACAAAGAAAGATGCCGCAGCACGTGGCATTTGTGAGAAATCTTATTTGTATTGCTTTTCATTGATTACATAGTCATTTAATCTTCAGATGAAAACGGCAAATATTTTAAAGCATTGGTGGAAATGTATTTATAATGATTGTTTTTTATAACTGCTCATCATGCAGTCTCCAGTAGTGATATCGTAGACTTAGCGGTTTAGAGTTCACCAGTATCAAATAATCCCGTAGGTCGGTGAGAAATATTTTATTTATTTCTTCCGGAGTGTTATCACCAATTTAACAAAATGGAAGCAGTAAACTTCATAATGTAATTAACTAGCGGAGGTACCCTGCTTAGCTCGGGGGATATATAGGGCAATAAAATATCAGGAAACAACAAAATTTTCAAAGTAAATAATTTATTCTGATTATTCAGTAGGACAAAGCAGATAGAGAATTATGTTGAGAACTCTCTTTGGATCAAACGGGGTCAACCTGCCGAGTCATAAATAAACCACAGTAGAAGTGACCTCTTGAAATGTTACCAATTTTACTTATGCATTCCGAGGTATACTACTCTCAAATTTATTAGTAGTAAAATAAAACCGTATAATGTTTTTTTAATATCGCATGTTTTTACCTGGTTTAAAATAATTTAAAGTTTTTCTTTGCTATTATAAAATAATTAATAAAAAGTAAAACTGTATTTTAAAACCAGGTAAAATCATCCACAGGAACCTGCTGATTCCAAATCTTCCCTTAGTTTTGATCTGGGATCAACCGTTCAAAATTGATGCACATACACACAGACAGACAACTCTACTTTATATACAGTAGATTTAATTAAAAATACAGAACACGCTGGGTGAAGCTAACATTACGACGGGAAAATGAATTATAAACTGAAATGCAGTATTATCTTTTAACGTAAAAAACAACAATATATGTACAATGTAGGTAAGATTAATACATATACTTTTTGAAATTACTTATTGAACCTCTTGTTTTATTTGTAGAGCAGTCTTCGTAATTCATTTGCCAAACCCGACTTGATTCCTTTTGACTTTGGCAAAATGAACCGACCAATGGAACTACATATCCTCTTTCGTACTGTTGAACTCTATCTACAGCATAACGGTCGGTATCCGAGAATTTGGAATTCTGAAGATGCCTCCACTTTCATCGCTCTAGCCAAATCAGTGAAAGACTCAGTTCCAGCCGCTGCCAACCAGGAGAGCCTGCTTCCTGAGAAACTTTGCTCACTGTTTGCTATGACAGCATGTGGTGATTTATCGCCTATCCAGGTACGTATATGTTTATATAGCTCTATTGATGTTATAAATTTTATAGAAAACGTTGTATTTTACATTGTGAAAATTTACGAAAAGAAGTCTTATGAAAATCTATTGCTATATATTTTATGATTTTTTCCTTTAATATATTTGCGGTTTGTGTAGCCTAAGTATGAGAATTGCTATAATGATTTTTAATTTCGAAATCGTACTTCATGGAAAACTTGGAAAAATTTAATAAAAATATCACCGTTATGTGCATTATTAGTGAAAAATGTACTTATTAAAGGCAATTAATAAGCTGTAAATCAAGTAAAACAAGAGTTTAAAGAAATCAAATGTGCAATTCTAAACCACAATTTAATAAAATTGTATGACTAATTTAAATCATAGAAATTATTTTCTTTAAATAACTTTAAAATAATTATTGATTTTTTTAACTTTACAATTTCAATGAGAAAATGAGCAAAATTTGCGATAGTGAGTACACATTAAGTAAATAGACTCATTTGTTAGTCATAATATACCATACAGTTATGAAATGAAGAAGGAGGGCGCGCCCCGGGCGCCCCCTGGCTAATTCTTGTGTTTGGTGTACTAATCGTTTCAATAGATTTTTGTCTCTATGCCCACCCCTCTTAGTCTGTCATTGGCGCTATTGCTGCACAGGAAGTACTCAAGGCAAGCACACACAAATTCAGCCCCATTCGGCAATGGTTCTATTTAGATGCGTTCGAGTGTCTCCCAGAAGACTTGTGTTCTGTCGACGACTCCAGTCAATCACCAACTCGTTATCATGGACAGATGGCTATTTTTGGTACCCGATTTCAGCAATGTTTGGCCAATTTGAAATATTTTATGGTACCGTCATTCTGTTTGTTTCTTGTGGATTTTAAATATTGCATTGCGCGTACGGTTGATAGATGTCTGCTTGACTCAATGCACTGGGGTGTTTCAAACCCTACGAAAATAGACTACAATCATTTAAGTCACTCGAAATTAGATGCGGTACATTATAAATATACTTAGTTTGCCTTTTTCTGTTGTCAAGTAAAGTTGACATATTATGAAATCTTGCACGAAGAAGAATGATATTTGGAAAGACTATTCTGACCATGCACGACAGTAAAATATCATACACAGACCTTTATATATTAAAAGGGTAGAACAAATTATAATACGATTATTTTAAACTAAAAATTGAAACTAAGACCATTGTTACATTTTGCTCTTAGCTTTTCCTAATGAAATTGGAGTCGACTCGGACAGGGCATGTATATTAATTTTGTTTGCAAAATAGATTTATAGAAAAAACTATAAGAAATATGAAACACCGTTGTCTTGTCCACTGTAATCCAGTCAGGGTTTTCTCGGCCTTCTCATTCTCCCTCAGCTTCTCTAATGTCAAATGTCGTTCATAAATTATCTTGTGAGGTGGATGCTTATACGTCTTACATTGGTCAAAGGGTCTTAAAATCGTCTACAGTCCTCGCCAAGTAGACTTTGCACCTGTCAAATTCTCACTCAACCAACAGTCCAGCGTGTAGTACTACACAATCGTCTCAGTGCCACGTCTACCAAAGCGTCGTCATCCCGGAGAGCCAGTGTGGCTCGAAAAGCAATTGTGACAATGAGATCTGTTGTGTCGACGACTCAGTCCACACATAGACTTTTGGCTGAACGAGTTAGGGAACACAAACGAGGACCTGTTCTTCGAGTGGAACTTTCGATGTACCATGGCACAGGTAAAACTGCAGCAACCGCCCCACGGCTTCACTGGTGCTGACGCCCTAGTGGTTTGGACCCCGGTCGGGGTTTTTGACTGGCAGCTGTAGAGTGCCTTCCTTATGCAGCTGCCGTCTTTTCTGAAAGGCAAATCCTTGGATCCGCGACATCACGAAGGATGGCGACGTCGAATCTAACCCGGGCCCTCCAGAGGATATATCCTTGTGCAGGCTGCCAGAAGCTGGTAGTATATAACCGGCAATTTTACTCTTCACAGTGCTCCACGTGCCAGCAATAGTAGCATCAACGTTGCAGCCAACGTTCAAATCGGGATATCCGTGACCTCTCCCCCCACATGATGGGCAAGCCATGTACTGCAAAGAAGGAAAACAAAGAAAGCAAAGCCGGCACCACACTCAACATCATACAGTGGAGCTCAAGAAAGCTCATCACGGATCAGGTGGCAGACATCATCCTTATGCAAGAATCGAAATTAAGACCAACAGGTGCCTTCGAAGTACCTGGCTTCACAACCATCAGAAGCGCCAAAAAACGGCGGAGGTCTGGCCACCCTTATGAAAGATGGAATTTCCTACAAGAAAGAAGAGCAGCCGTACAAGAGCGCGCAAGATCTGCACATCGAGGGCTGCACAATGACCATCAATAAAGGAAACATCCAAACTACCCTCAAACTCTGTTCTCCCGATTCGGCAAACTACTGACGACCAACGCACACAACTCTTCAACCCCTATCCCCTTCCGTGTCAGACGAGAGATATTATAACAGGAGTCTATCCTCAACGATGGAACGCCTTCTTTTCTCTCGAGGGCAAAAGACACGGAAACTACTCCCGTCGTCTCATTCTAGAACTGCAGAATAGAGAAGGACCTTGGAAGATTTTGCAAGACCTTAAACGTATCGACAAGTAAAGAAAGATTCACGCCTAAGCGCAAGTATTTACACTTTAAGAAAGCCAACTGGGATAAGTACGAAGATCTTATCAGAGAGACTCGGCAACTGTGTCTATATTTTAACGTCAACAAAAGCTTCAAACACCTCACATCAGTAATACAGACTGCAGCGAAAACCAGCACCCCAAAGACCGGCAAACCCAACGGAATGATCTCCTGGAATGACCAATGCACGAAAGCAGTTAACGATAGACGATCAAAATGAAGTGAATGGAAAGCAAACCCAGGTAATCCAGAAAAAAGAAGAGCATGGCATGAAGCTTCATCGAGTTGCAAGGAAATCATCAGAACATGAAATAGAAAGAATGGAGAAACAGAGTGAAAAGCTTTAACCTTCACACCAACTCTAAACATCTATGGAGCACTGATGGCAAGTCCAGAAAGGCAAACACGCCAGCCATGGTGGTGGATGGAGTTACGCTTCATAATGTCAGTCAGAAAGTTTAAGCCCTACGCAAACAGTATAAAAAGTAAGCAGTCTTCATATTGGAGGCAAAACACATCCAAGGGCTGCCAGAGTGCAATCACGGAACCCGCTCAAACAACATTGCATTAAATGCTTGAACTGCAAGGTGGAAGAATCCTCCCCGATCACCAGAGAAAATCTTGACTCTGCAATAAGAACACAAAATCTAGATAAATCACACGGGGAAGACGGCATACCGAACGAACGTATTGCCCACCTGGAACTCGGACTATAACACATCCTCGACCTCTTCAATCTCAGTTGGAAATAAAAACGTACTCTGGCCATGTGGAAGAAAGCCATAATCGTACCCATCCTCAAACAAGATAAGCAAGTTACACACCCAGAAAGCTATATAGACCCATTAGCCTTACAAGTTACAGGTGCAAGCTCATTGAGCGAATTTTACTCCGTAGGATGCACAAATGTTTGGAAGCAAGTAATATCCAAATTAATGAACACGCTGGATTCAGGAAGCACAGATCAACCGAGAAACAGATTCTACGCATTCAGCAGGACATTACAGGCGGAGTGAACAAAAAACCGAAGAACCAGTGAACCTTCCTTGCACTAACCCACTTTAGCAAAGCGTTCGATTCCGTTTGGTGCTTTAAACATTTAGTACGTGCATATGCTCAGATGGATAGCTGAATTCATCTCAGGCATATCTGCAAAAGTCGAACTCAGCGGCAGCAAAAGCAAACAATTCAAACTTCGCGCTGTGGTGCTCCAGTAAAGAGTCCATTTTCCGCTGCTCTTCATTTTGTTCATCAAGGGCATACTCCAGGACCTTGATCCTGACGTGAAAGCCAGCCCATTCGCCGACCTTGCAATCTGGGTTCAGGACCACTCGCCGCAGATCTGCAAGGAAAAAATGCAAAGAGCCCTTAACAACGCAAGAAAACAGGATGGTTATCAACAAAGAGAAATGTGAGTATCTGCTATTCTAGAACTGAAACAAATAAATTCAGGACGAGCCGAATAGCAGACTAACATCCCAGTCAGTTTCAAAGCCGCCAAAAATGCTCTAAGATTAAGGCCAGATCACAATGGAGGATACTGCCTTGATGTACACTCCTCAGGCAACAAGCTCAATAGACTGGAGCAAGTCGTCATCAACCAACTCCGCACTGGCCACTCTCGTATCGCCGCCGAACTGGCCAGGAAACGGCTGCTACCTTCGACGTCTGCTTCGTCGACGACGCTGTTCGCTGCAACGGGCATTCCACCCTTCTTGCCTCTTACCTCCATCGGATCAGCCTGACCGATTCCCCCTCTTGCCCT
>JAUYWV010051118.1:0-24787 GCA_032274565.1 Nematoplana nigrocapitula
TTAACTATCACATTTGCTCTCTTTTTTGTCTTATTTGCAATTCGTTAACGAGCTGCCTTACACGTTTGAAACAGTTAATGTCGCAGTTCGTATCACTAAGTCACATTTGTTTCCTTTACAACACAACACAGAACAATACAAACATTTGTAACACTCATTGTCACATTTGAATTTCTATTGGATGGATTTGATCCGGAAAACCTATATATTTGAAATAATTGTGTTTGATTTCAATTCACTATTTCGCAAAAAACGATGCATGCTATGTATGTCACATTTGAATTGAAATTAGCTTGAACTTTTAGATATTTGTTTTTACTATTTTATATTTCGAATCACGTTGTTACATTTGGATTGGTATCGTATACATTTGAATTAGAAAACCTATAGTTTAACAGTGTACAGAGTAAATTTCATTGATAATAATTTTAATAACATTGCAATATAGGAGAAACCCTTCATGGTGATTTTGCAATCAAGTTGGCAGTCGATTTTCTATGTCAGCGCTATGAGTGGTAGTCAGATAGAGAGTTACAGTATAAGCAGAGAATGAAGATTCGCAAAAACAATCAAATCAAAATCACTTGGGTCTGTTAAGTTCAATTCAAATTATTTTCGATGTTTTTTACAACAAAACTACGAGTATTATAGTTATATACAATTCGTGCGTTCAGTTTTGAGAGTCATACTCGGCTAGTATTTATCCTATTACATGTTCCACAGAGTAGTGTTGGCAAACAAATATCGCCTTAAAGCAGTGGATAGGAGTCCCTAAATGTATTCTATTTGCCGATGTGGTGAATTTTTACCATCTTTGCATTTCTCGTAATCCTAATGCGTTAAATTCTGAAAGAAATTAATGATTTTTAAATTTCCCTATTATGTACGATTCATTTAAATTACTGCAACAAGGCAAACCATAAAAGGTCGTCTACGCAAAAGTTTTATTCAGAACACAATCAGAATCAGTTGATCAAAGAAAAATTCTACAGATCACTTATATACTTCAGATTGCTAATATTCCTATGTTAATCTCATTATAGAAACATTTTGAACTGATTGTTCAGTAATTTGCTTAGACAAAATATAAAATTGCGTTTGTTTTACTTTTCGTTATATATATACTTTTTCGATATTAACGATCTTTCAAATTCTGTCCATTCGCTGCCTTTCATTCGACATGATTATTATTCTCTATTCAAACAATAATTGTAATACTCATTTAAAGTGGACATTTATGCACACAATGAGTGTAAAAAGACTGAAAGTTTGAAACTAATTATCAGAGAGACAGATACTTAAGATATATAACTTAGAATAGGGAGACATGAAGAAGAATACGGTGATTATAAAGAGATAACTTTCGAAAAGAATACAAAAAGGAAACAGGAAGATTTAGAAATATCCAGAGATATAACATTTTTTCAATCAATCAAATAGTAAATACAAATCACACGAACCAATAAGCAATACAATTAATGAATATTGACGCCGTGACGAAAGCTGGTAATCCATAGTCAGTTTCCGCATAGGGATTTTTAAATTGAGAGGCACAGAAGAAAGTTAATGCAAATACATATGTCATACACAATTCGATAGAAGCGATAAACACTCATACTCAGAGAAACAATAATATAATCACTACGAGCGGCTTTCGGCTAGTCAACTCAAACAAGTAACACAAGCTACCCACCAAAAGGTACTTCATTGAACTTCTACTGGAACTTGGCAAAACTGCAATGTTGTCGTGTGATTTTGTTCAGGACGCTGTCACGGGTTGGCGTGGACTCTTGGGTCCCAAGGACCCCCGAGATGCTCGGGACGACCAACCGGACTCGCTACGCGCCCAGTTCTCCAAGGAGGATATTCCCATCAATCTGCTCCACGGCTCTGACTCCGACGCGACCGCCCAGAAAGAGTTGGGCTTCTTCTTCCCAGTTGAGAAGACAGTGGCTTTGATAAAACCGGACGCCTATGAGAATAAGGACGAAATCATGGACAAGATCAAAGAGGCCGGCTTCCATATTGCCGCCAGAAAAGAGACGCAACTCAGCCCGGAGATGGCCAGAGAGTTTTATAAGGATCTGCAGGACAAGGAGTACTTCGAAGATCTCGTGGGCCATATGACGCAGTGAGTTGGTCATCGATGTATCTATCCATATACGTTTCTAATCCTATTGGTTTTTAGCTGGGACTGATGTCCAAGGTTTGGTTTAATCCACTTAGCCATGGTTCGATCTGTTGACAACTTAATAGTCACAACCTATACATACAAAAGACAAGCAATTCATATTCAAAGAGAAAGCGAGGAGGAAGAGATCATATTTGTAACAATCTGAATACAGCGTAGTTTCAAGTATTATAGACGCGATCATCGAATTTGAAAAAGTTTAAGCAATGAGAAAGACAATTTTTCCATATCACCTCTCTCCTTTATTCCCTACTCTGCAGAGGTAACTCACTCTTCATGGTGCTTACAAGGGAAGATGCAGTGCAAGGCTGGCGATCTGTAATGGGATGTACTGATCCCGAAGTTGCCGGGGATGACAATCCAGACTCGTAAGTAGATTATTGAAACATCTATTCTTTTGCAATAAATATTTTATATTTTTAATTAAACTCAGGTCCCACCTGCTAATGATAGCATGTAAAACAGTCTACCTGTTCCATGGACGGAAAGTCGGCGACTAAATTGGCTCCTCAAGCAGGTCTGCCTGGCGAATGAGTCCTAGGTAACAAGAACAACGAGTTAGCTATCTAGAACACACTTTAGAAGGAAGTTGGTAATTCCACTGTTAACTGGCAGTCTCTATCGCGCAGTTATGGTCAGATCATCATCGTACAACTTCTTTACATTAAGCAGTAATGCTGGAAAATGTATTTGGCGAGATAAATAAGTTGAACATTTGACATCCTGGACACGAGTAAGGTAAGATAATTGTAAGCTGGGCAACTCAAACTGGACGGTGATACTGTTATATGCTTGGGGCATGGTAAGGAGATTAACAGGCTGTAAGGGTACTCAGGTGTTTCCAAAAGAGGGATATTTATCAAGCTAAATGGACGATCTTTCAACACCGCCCTAGTAAAATATATGTGCCAACAAGCAGCAGCAGTGAGACAGACATCAAGAGATTCTATGCGGATCTAGACAAGTCTTTCGCAATTTCCATTACAAGAGATTGTGTTCAACCTTGGTGATAGGAACTTCAAAGTTGATGTCAAGGACAGTCTGGCGAAATGGGACTTCACGGATTGGTCAAACGGAAGAGTTGTGGCGCACACTGATTCATTGGTGTAAATAGAAAAACCAAGTTCTCAACAACACCAATTTTGTACACCATCCCAGACTTTACACGTTAAGTAGCCCAGACGAATACACAAAGAACAAGATTGACTTCATCACCATCATCGAGAGGTTGTTCCACGCCATCGTGCAAATAAAGGTTTACTCTGGGACAGACTTCTACAGTGACCATGTGGTGGTGGTTTTCTTGTACAAGTTGGGCTGAAAAAAACAAAGCTCCGTTAAATCATGACCACAGTTAGAACGCTTTAGAGTTCCAACTGAGGTTGTAATAAAGTACAAGCAGGGCGAAGTACGTTATATGCTGTTAAAAACGGAGGATAAGAACTGCGATATAGAAGGATTTTGAACATCTATGTCGTGTGATTAGGGAATTGCAATGGAGTGCTGCTTCAAGTGAAGAAGCAGGATTGGATGACGGACGAAATACTCGAACTGATTGGAAGTGCCGACTGGTAAAATGATGTCATTTGAGTTCGACTGGCAAACAGAAAGTTTATCCAGATGTTTGTTGAACGAAGAAAATTTTCTATTAGAATTAGTGTTGAAGTGCTCGAAAAGCTTAAAAACGAAGAAAATGCATGGTAATATGCGGGAGGTAGCGGGACTTGAGAAAAGCGCTGCAACAAGATTCACGGGAGCTAAAGATAGAACGGTCATCATGAAACAGGAAGAGATGTTGCAGATGTTGAAGACAATCGCGGCAAAAGATCCGGAACACGGATGGGAATCCAATCTTGAAGGAAAAATAACAAAGGAGTTGAATAACATGGTTGATGTTGGATTGTTGTAGAGAGGGCTTTCAGCAGTAGACGATTTTGGTATAGATCGACTAGAATAGCGTGCTAGCTAACAAGCTCAATGACGATTGTGAAAATAGTTTTGCAAGTGCATATTGCATTTATACAGTTTTCCCTTTATTTTTACAGCTTTAATTCCAGATTGCCCTGTAGTTGGCTGCACCGTTTATCTCAAAGCCCTTATTTGCACAATCGATTCATTTTCCACGCTGGTCTTCCCTTCTGGTTCCTCTTGTTCTCTTCTAAAAACATAGCCCACCATCGCTGTCGCGCCTCGCTCATTTACTGTCCCATATATCCGTTTCCTATGCTTTCTCTTCAGATTACCGCTAAAATCCACATCTAGCATACAATCTCATCTCAGCTCGACTCATGATGTATAGAAATATCTATGTATAAAACAGTTGATTGACTTCGAAGTTTTCAACGCATGCATAGCAGTATACTGACTTGATATTTTCAATTTCCTTCCAGTTTGAGGGCCATCTATGGCAAAGACATCAAGCAAAACGCACTCCACGGAAGCTCAACACACGATCAGGCATTACACTCAATGGAACTCATCTTCGGAAAAACTGACATAGAAGAAGAAGAAGGTGAGTTGAGAAGTACCCCTCGATGCCTTATAATTATTATTAAATGGAATAAGAACCTAATCTACACATTTATAGAAATTATATTTGGAAATTCGGCCAAATAAACCGATTCTTTTCGGTATTTTACTAGAAAATTACTAGTATCCATAGTTCGTTTCCTGCCGGTAGCGGATTGTTTTCACAGATGGAATGAAAGTTGTACTGACTGGCTAAGTGCCGCATTCTTGATAACAATCAACCAGACTGGGGCATGCATAGTTTTGCCGTTTAAGCGTCTTCTTGGTAGAGATTTTTAAACATGTTCGCCACTAAAAAAAAATTCTTTAATGATATATGAAGTTATCGGATATCAGATATTGTTGACTTATGTTTGACTTCAATAGCTTAAAATATAGCTATCCCACTATCGCAGTAGCAGTCACATCTATTTATAAGTGTGATGGAATATACCTTCCTAATCCGTTACGTATTGGTAAAACCGTAAAAACAATTTCTTCAAAGAATGGGAAACTATAATAATAATAATATTTATTTATTTCTATGTATTGTTTCTCATTTTTATTTCAGAGGAAGATACTGAGAAAGGTAAGGTCTAAACTTTCTACTTCGTTTTCGCATGTAGTAGTAACTTTTAAGCGTTCGCTATATGTATGGTTTTACTTGAAAAAGGATTTGAATCACTTTGTGACTGTCTGCTCTGACAAGTCCGTTTATTTTTTTGTTTGTTTAGGTCCTAAATCGCTTTTAAAAATCTGTTGCACATACGATACAGACGACATCAAGGAAAGGGACGTTTCGCTGTGTTTATTTGTAGGACTATATCCGTCTATTTCTTTAAGAAAATAAGTCACCCGATTAAAAGTTAAGTGCGAATTGCGATACGTTGGGTCACAGGCGATATGCACTTTTCTAGACTTAGCATATTGAACCAGTGTCTTTCGATTTAGTAGTATATTGAAGAGTAACCCTGACTCACTGGAACATTTAATATCGGCCTTAGTCCGTACGTAATATTGGACATGCACTATTGGTGTTGATGGTGAAACGGCCTCAACACCGAAGCTGATCTCAAGTACTTAAAGTTTAGTATAATTAATAATTAAAATTGCACAGAAAGAAAGTATGTGCGAGTTGGGTTCATTATACACCAATATACTCAAGCGTTTAGGTTCAGACAAAATTATAAAATCATACAATGTATAATATTTGACGTGCAGTTTGCATATGTTTATACGAAGCCTGGGTTATTTTTTTCGTTTAATATTTTGTGTATATTTCTAAGAATGAAGGAACTATAAATGGACATCTTATAGTGAATGCCCAACCTGTGCTGCATAACTATAACAATCAACCGAGATTATAGGGAGAAATGACTGCAGTAACGGTTTTAATTGGTGGGAAAGATCGGATAGTTAAGTTTCTGTTAAAGATTATCTCAAGATAAAACACAGACTTTTGAGACAAATCGCATTTCGCCACGTCTTTTTTCGTCTGTTCTGTATAACATTATGCAGAAAAAGGTTTAATCATACACAATTTTGAAAAGTACTATCCACAGATTGACAGTCAGTAACCAAACTGTATAGTTGTCTAATTTAATAGTTTTAGTTGTCGCTCAGCTTTCAAAACAAGATATATAGGACACCATTTACAAATATATAATATGAGGATAATTATGGTTTCCAGTAGCACGCGGGAACTTTTGTAAATCTTGATCAGCTTGACTTTCTTCGGACGCATTTTTTTGTTAACCCTCACTGCTTTGTAAAGGAATTACGTGCTGTGATATTTTGCGAAATTAATCATCTTAAAATTCAGTTAGGAATATGCTCTGCTCTCATTGGCAACTGTGTGTAATAGTTCTTATTTTTATCCGCTTTTCAAAGACAAAAAAAGAAAAGATTCAAAGGAGCACGACAAAGAGGAGGGTAATTCAGCAATCTATCTATATTGTGCATATTACACTTAATTGGGTGGTGTTAACACTTTCATACGACAGAAATAGTTTGGTGCCATGTTCTGTATATTTTCTTTGCTTCTAATCGCGCATGTAACACATTATTTCTTCTTCTCTGCTCGTTGAAGTTTGATTTGGAGAAGAGAAGGAATCTTCTTAGGCAGACTTTTACAACTTTTGTCGCTTTACAATTAATTACCATTAAGTGTGTACATCTGGGAAACTTAAAGGATTGACTTTTGCGTTTCTTTCTCACTGAAAAAGGGGCACCCCACGTCGTCGTTCACAAATTTGCCGTTTTTATTTATTTTCATGGAATCAGTTTCCGTTTTGATGTCTACGTATATAGAATATTTCGAGTAAACATTTTGCCACTTTGTTGTCAGCAGTATTTTAAATTCATTTTAGACAAAAAGTACAAATATATGAAGTTAAAAATGAGGAGAAATTTGTTTGATAAATGCTCATGTCTATTTAAAAATTCATTTGGAAATAATACGGGGTGTTGTTCGTGTTCACTACTGCAACTGTACAGAAAAAAATAGGATGGAAGAAACGGGACGTAGAAGAAGAGGACGAACCGCACTATACGTTGGAAAGACAGCTGTGTGTAGAAGGATGCAGGAGGTATGAAGAACTGGACCGATGTGGCGAAGAATCGAGCACGATGGAGAAGATCGGTACATCCCATCATTGACCTTACCTATGTCATACGTGTGACTCTATTATATACTTATTAACATTTATTGCTGTACTGGTATAATACTACTTGCTTGTATATGAAAAAAAGGAGTTGCAAAAGGAATAGTTAATTAATATACATTGTTGAGAAATACAGTATGTATACACAACACACTTGATCACACAAAACTAGGAGATAACAGTATTTCCAAATATAGATCATAACCAAAACCAAATTCGTAATACTGCGTAATCTCAAGTGGCAAAATGCATTCTTCTACATATGTACGTAGATATTGAACCTATAAAAAAGTAGACAGCAAAGTCAGAGACAGTATTGTGGGCTTTCACCACTGTAAACAGCACTTCTCACGTTTTTACTGCATGCTCCATTTTGTGTTATTTTCGCCTTTTATTCGTGCAGGTATTCTCAATACGGATGAACGCGTAATATTAGGTATGCTGACTCAAACCGCCTGTACATCCTGCCCTTTATTCAATGCTGTTTATGTTCTGTTTACAAACCATCCGAAATTAAACATCACCAAATTATCCCTTATCTCTATATGAAAAACAAAGCAAACCTTTCTCTGAATACGATTTTAATGAATCTCTATAGTTTTCTTTTTCTAACAAACTATAACTGTTACTAATGTCGCTTTGCTCTGCTTAATTGATGGTTGAATTTTAGTAATGTATGTAGTCTTTATGTTATTTCCACAAACAACATTAAAACAAAAATATGAGAGCAATATCACACAAACTTTCTTTAGCAGGCTAAGAGATTGAGTGTGCATTGAAGCACACCCACAGTGGCAAATCGCTAAGTATATATACGTAATATTCCAATCGAAATATGAGAGCAGCTGGGGAGAAATATAGAACTTCTTTTAAAATTTATAAGCTTTTTGTCACACTACATTAAGGAGTGACCGAGAGACTGGTGCAGAGCAGTAATTGCTCCAGTCCTGAAAAATACATCAAAGAATATTTAAATGGCCGTCATCATCAGTAGACGATTAGGTCGTTAGCCGTTCTTTCGTGACCTCCCGCACTGTCCGTCTTCATCCAGTTCTGTCCATCGCTCTTGTATTGATTAACGCCATCGATTCACGAAGTTTTTTATTAGAATCAGTCCACATGGCCTAACCTCAACTGCTCCTTCCAATATGGTCTTCTCGAGACTCTCGCCACTACGTCATCGGATGTGGCCGAAAAAAGTAGCTTTTCACCTTTTGATGTTATTGACGAGACTATCGGGATTGTGCACTTTCTCTAAGACTGTGATGTTAGTGGTTCTAGACTCCCACTTGATGTTCAGCATTCTACGATAGCATCAATAGTTCGAAACTTTCAATGCGCAAACATTCATATTGCGTCAGTGTCCATGATTCGCACCCATAAAGAGCGATGCTAAAAAACTAATGATTTCAACATTCTGAGCTTGGTGCCTTTTCAGATGTCATGCGATTTCCACAATTTGCTGTAGTCGACAAAGGGTTGTCTTGCAATGGCGAGTCGAATTTTTACTTCCTTTCCGCTTCCCCCTTTGTTCGTATTCGTGCTCCCTAGAAAATTGAAACTTTCAACAACGTCAATACTGTTCACCATTTGCCGTAACAGTCGTATTGGGATCATTATCGTAGATAACCATCAATTACAATCAGTCTAATTAATTGTTTATATTTTTTATAATTTTACGTGTATACTATTGGTAATTTATTCACTATTTTAACTGCGAGTTACACAGTATTGATAATTAATCAGGACATATCAATTTCCTTGATGAACTTCCACGGTTAGTTGATCTATCTTTGTTAATCTTAGTGAATGTTTATCGGGTTATACACACAAACGCTTTTTCATATAAATAAATAAATAATTTGTTTTAAAAAAATCCTTAAAACTTACGTTAAGAACAATACAAACTGATAAAATGAATTCTAAATAACTTATCCCAAAACCATTTTGGAAAGTTTATATAACAAGAAGTTGGAGAGAGCCCCATAAAAGAGTCATGGAAAATTGAGTGCCCAAATATAATTCTTCCCCACATTGTTTTCTTAACAGCTCTATATCAGATTGTGAAATTGCTAAATTTAATGATTTATCAAATGTCAAACTGCAAATAGATTGTTGTACAACATTAGTGAAACTATGTATGAGATTTCTGTTACTGAATTAATGATTTTTAGTGTGGTTTAGTTCATATACAGTATACTATATTTTGTGTTTGGATGGCAAAAATTAAAATTTACCATTAACATAAAAATAATAATTTTATTTAAATTTTGCTTAAATTTGATAATTATACTGTTGATCTTTTATATTTGGGCCTTTTAAATTTCAATTAGTTTACTCTTGAACTGTTGTTGTATTGTTTTCTTTTAAATAATTGGTTTTAGATTTTACCCATAGTTCTATAAAGATAGCTACCACCAGAAGAAAAGTATTTTTTTCAGCGGGAGAAGGGGGTTTGGTTCAAAGGTGTCCCACATACCATTAAGCAAAGTGATCTATATGGAGTTAATCTGTAGTATGGCTTGTTTATTGTTATTTTTATGTAAAGTTTGTGAAAGCATTTTGAAATTGTTTTTATGTAAACTTCCGCCTTAGAGGCAACTTTGAAAATGTTTCCTTTGGATATGTTTTGGTCAAATGCCTAGACCTCCCCCCACCTGAGGTAACTTGGTGTTTGGAAATGATGAAATATTTTTTGGGCCGAAGTGATGAACTAGAGTTAAGCAGTAGTATAAGTAGTTTATAACGTTATGTTTATATACTTTCATTTTTACTGGTGAACTAAAGTTAAGCAAACGTTTTAGAGCATGTAAATCAGAGTTAAAATGGTGTCGAGGATGAACTAGAGTTAAGCATGAAATAGAGTTGTAGTAAAGTATTTTCGTTTAATAGCTAATAGTGGAGTCATACAGAATG
Organism: Nematoplana nigrocapitula; assembly: GCA_032274565.1. Taxonomy (NCBI): domain Eukaryota; kingdom Metazoa; phylum Platyhelminthes; order Proseriata; family Nematoplanidae; genus Nematoplana; species Nematoplana nigrocapitula. The sequence goes on from JAUYWV010051118.1 coordinate 10,279, forward strand.
AGCAATGCAGGTGAATGATGGTTGGGATTGTATTTGTGTTAAATTACCTTTCTCAAATTTATCATTTAGTCGGGATGAAACATTTAAACATTGTTGAAATCAAGTTTTAGAAATTCATTATGTAATTTTTTTGTGTCATAATAATGTGACTATACAACCTTAGTTTTTTAAACGTTTGAACGCTATTGTATTCATTCTTAGATAATAATTTGATACATTTATTTATCAATTTTCTATAACTTCCAAGGGGGTGTACGGGTCTTTGTCCTGAACATATTCCATAATTTATTTCATCATCTCTAATTTGTCTAGGAAAAGTTCAAATTTTTAATCATTTTCACAGAATTTACAGAAAATTGACGTAATAAACTACTGCTCAACTCTATAGTACACCCCTCGAACCAATCCCATTCGTTGGAAGAAAGTTTTATGCGATCTAGAGTTAAATCTTTGACTACTTTGACTACTAGCATTTCACAGGTTATAGTTAATGGTGCGTATCGTCATTGTTGTAACATCTCCTTTCATTTGCAGAAGCAGAGGAAGCTGAACGAGAACACGAGCATAAAGAGGCTGAAGAAGGTATGAGATATATGTCACATTGGGATTGCAAGTTTTACAACCTCCTAAAGTTTAAACTTTAAAGCTTTAACTTTGTTACATATTAGTTATTTACACGCTAAATGCTCAATCTCAATGCGTAATGTAATCCAGCAAACTAATGCACTAGATTTGTAGAGAATTTTATTTTATAGCATGCAATAATATTCAAATTACTGACTCATTATTTTCATCGGAAAGTACTTTATATATGCACTAGTTGAATAATGTGACTTCATTATTGCACTGTTTGTACGAATTTGAAAATGCCAGCTACTAATCTATTAACTTTTAGACACAACAAAACACAACAAAATTGTATTCGTGAGCAGTAAAATCAATCAGCAGAAATGTGCAAATTACAAATTGACAATTACGTTCGAACAGTTGGTAATGTTCACAGTTTTCCCATTACCTTTTCCACTACTACCATTCTTTTTTCTACATACTTTGTTAATTGTAAAGCGTCCACAATATCCATTTTGGGTTTTTTGCTGTTGACAATATACCTCTCCGCAACTGTATCGCTCTTCCATCTGAAATACCGTTTGAGGGATAATCTTGATACCCCAGTATCTGCAAGGGCTGTTGCTGCGGAACGTCGAAACCAATGTCCGGTTTGAGATTCAGATGAGGATAAATTCAAAGCGGTTGCAATAAATTTAGGTACAGCGGCGATACTATTTCTTCCCATCGGCTGGTCAACAAATGCTTTCGCCTTTGCGTTATAATTTTGAAAGAATCTATCCTCTTTCTTCACCACAGCATTAATCTTCCTTGTTACTACAGTATAAGGACATATCAAATCGCCGTTTCCTTTAGGTATTACGAAGTGAAACCTTTCATGTCCGTTTGGATCGGTCTTGGATGAACTGATAAAAACAGTAATATATTATTTATCGATGACGAATTCCTTGAAATGTAGAGCTAATAATTCAGCACATCGTAAGCCTCCATAATATCCCAAAATAGATATGGCCTTTCTCACCAAAGTACGCTGATCGTCGTCAGTATTTATGATAAATTCGAAAAGTTGGTCCTTTGACAATGTTAATGATTTCTTCTTTGCCTCTTTCTTTTTCAATGCTCTAAAATGTAATTTTTCAAAATCGGCATTTAGCTGAACGGCATCCAAGATCGGTATGTTGTATAGTACCTACCAAGGCAAACTATACGCTTGCCAAAGTGTAATGGAGAGTAGGATTTTCCCAAATCAGTGAAACAAACATGACAATACTCTCGAAATGTTTGACCACCCCATTGTCCTTAATATAATCCAGAAATTTGCAGTGCCACTTCTTATATGCCTCCACAGACTTGCAATTAAAATCCTGATCCTGAATATTAGTTGGCATGTTGACAACTGACATTTTACAAACTACGGTAGTAAACATTAGCTACATCCAACTTTAGCAATAATGATTTTTAAATTTAAAAATCAAGTATTACGTTAACAGCCTATGTTAATTTGTTTTTTTTTATTATTGCATGCTATAAAATAAAATTCTCTACAAATCTACTGTAGTGCATGCTATAAATAAATTATAATTTGTATGCCTAGAAAGTACTTTCTATTAAGCATGGAAATCCGTAAATCAGTTAATTAGTCAAATATAATTTGCTGTGTTGCAAAAATTGAAATTTTGAATCGTCAGATTTCAAATATCGATTATTTATTTATAATTTTTTTTCTGTTGTTTTATTTTAAAGACTTAGTGGGAAATGTCACACTTTTCTGATTATTATGAAATCGATTGTATTAAATTTACTAAATGAATTACATCATCCAGGGTGAGAAGTAAATATACGCTTTGCAGAAACCATCAGCGAAGAGTTAGAGGTGTGTATCGTCTGTGTTGGAAGACATTTTGAACACAACCACTTGGTCAAAGAAAGTTTTCCGCGGCATCGGCTAAGTGAATGGTGTGTGGGATTGAATGGAACGTTGGAAGTATTAAAGTCAGCGGAAGAATTCACTCATTCTGATCCAAATTACTCTGCTTCTAATACTTTTTTATATATGAAAAGAAAATGGCCAACGTTACCTGCATTAACAATAAAATACATATATTCAAATTTTTGTTAACACTTTGCGATGGACAATATTTTTATTTAACGATAGAGATTTTCTTTCTACCAACAAAGGTTTAGAGGCACAAATGAAATTTCTTGATAAAAAGTAAAGATAATGTATCGTTCAAATGCTCTGCTTCCAAGCAATTACTCAAAACACTCAACTTTGATTTCAGTATTCACTTTAGCTTAAGAGCTGCGAAAAAACACCTAGATTTTTACTAAGGTGATAATTCTCAGATAAATTGATTTTTTATTCCGATGGAAATGGATATTTTGAATACATTACACGAGTTTCAAAGATTCGGAAATTTGGATTGAAATGTGCCAAGAGTTAATCAAATATATTGTACTGTCAGTCTTCCGACCATAGGATGTATGCTACAGAATGTACGACAATTAACGTCCTGCAGAATTAAAAATTATCATCAATATATGGTACAAAGTACTTTAAACTAAAATATATTAAGCAAGTTTTCCGATTTACAACTTAGTTTCATTCAAATAAAAAAAAATTCAAATATTGATTTATTGATATATTATTGATTTTCAGGGAAATATGGCGCATCCTGCATTTAGTTGTTTTATAATCACGAAATTTTGGTTTGCAAATTTTAAGTTGTACTTGTACGATGTTGAATGGATCAAATAAGTCGGTCTGTTTTCAAAGACAATGACCAGTGATTCACATTTTCAATTTTTTGAATAAATTAGTCTGGGTGATTTTGTGATCTGTAGAAAAGTATTACTGATTACTGCTCTTCACATGAGATCAATTTTCACATTGTTGTTTGAAATTGCGCTGTTTCAATGCGTTTTGTATATCACTTTTCGAATCCTTTTGATGTTGCAGGAAGAACCGTATACTAGGCAAATGTTATTTATTATGTTTTTCTTGCATTAAATCCAAATTATCAATATTTTTGTTTTACTACAGAAAAAAGCATTTCCAATTATGCCATTCTCAGCGCGTGTGAAATTTTCAGATCATAGCTGACTTGGTTTTTAACAAAATAAAGTTAATTAATTAAAACTTAGAATTTGCATTATATTTCAATTAACAATTTTAAAATAGATTTTTTAGATATTAATTATTTATATTTTGTAGATTAAGGGCCACGTATTATTGGAAACTGTCAAATTTGTAAACATTTAATCGTTGACTGTTTTTGATGTTCAGTATGAAAACTGATATAATTAGCAAATTACACAATTATAACTGATGTTTGTGTTATGATTATTACTCATGATGAGACAAGTAGTGGACTGTATAAAATGTTGTTAACTAATGGTAGGAGTAGGGAGAAACATTTAACAATGGCTTTTCCACCGCGATGTGGAAATAGAAAAATACATCGCCTTGAAAGGATAAGGAAAACTGTTATTAAGAGGTGGTTTATTATCGGCGTATGCACTGTGGAAGAATCACTGAATACTCTAAGGTTTCGAGACAATGAGCTATTGACTGTGAAGGAGGAAAACCCAATAAGATTTGAGAAAACATCCAGGCCATGTGATAGGAAAATTAGTTTGAAAGAAACAAGACACTGATATAAAAAATATAAACAGAAAACTCAGTGGTAAAGTATAGGGTAAAATTAATACGTTTTGTAGAAAAAGTAAGTGCTTTAGAAATATATATATAATTCTGAGCGCTTAAAGCTGATCCAATGCGGTGAGATATGAGAGGCAGGCCTGCGTTTGGGAAGTGATTACGGGTAATCAGACGATAACTGATATTCGGGGTAATATGTTATTTGAAGCGTTCTTTATACATGCAAGTAAATTGATACAGGGAGTTTCGCCGTGTGTTGTGCAGTTTAAGCTGAGGATACTGATATTTACCGGAAGAACTGGGAATATCTTTAATTTATGCGAGTAGAGATCCTCTCCCATGAAAAAAAGTGGGAACGTTATGTTGTGATGTTTATAAGGTGAGGAGACCAAATCCCACATGGCGAAACCCCTATTGGCGGTGGGCGATAGTCGGTTATTTTTGCTGTGTTAAAAATAATATGTCTGCAGCTTACTAATTAATGCACAGAAAGCCCCATTTAAAAGAATATATATTTGTATATTTCGGTAGTCTAAAAGAATTTCATGTAGGTTTGAGACGTGGTGTTTATCGTTTTTAATATTTGCGATTGTTAAGGTCACTATTTTTGTTTCGGTATAATAACTAAAATATTGCATACTATACTTCCACGATAAATTAGATAAATTCAATTCTGAACTATCAATTTTGTTTGAAGGAGTTATCCTCTAACCCGAGAACAAATCTGACACTATAAATTCATTACTCGAAAATGCAGCAAGTATACTGTCTCATTTTTATGTTAAAAATATTCACTATATACATGTATATGTATATTATTGTAAATTGTCTTATAGTTACGTACATACTGTATACATACAGTAAATCGTTTATTTTGCCGAGATGAATTGTAAGATTCATTATCTTTTGAAAAGATGATTTTTCTGATTTTAAAAGTATTATCTTGGCGACAGTAGATGCTACCGATGACGATAAACAGGAAGCTCCACCAACAGACACTGCTGAAAAATCGAAAGAGGGTACTCACGCATATATATACGGGAATTTGCTTTTAACTTTATGTATCAATGCACTCCATTTCAATTCTAGCCAATCAAGCTTCTGTTATCACTTGCGGTGTCCATATATATGCTCTTTTTTCAGTGTCAGTCGCTTTACGGTAACCAGCAATTTAAAGTCGCAGTTTCAGTATTGCGAACAAACATCTCTTTTTATGAATAAGTGTTAATTTTATTTGTTGGTTTCCATAAAGCGATTTACCACGTGTCATGTATCACTACAGATATTTACACTAACTTGTATTTCCATACTGGTATACATCTGTATGTATTGTTTCACTGTATATTACGGGAAATTATTGAATACCTCCTAACTACGTATATATAAAAGACAATTATATTTTTGAAACGTATTAAAATTAGTAATGAAAAATAAATACTTTGAAACCTGATTATACATGCTGATGCATATTAAACATAGAAATCCAGATATCGGCAATGGTTATTGTATCCAGATCTCGTTATATCTAGCAATACTATTTTGATGCCATACAACTGTGCCATGCTTCTCTCGATATGACAGTTACCCAGTGAAACCGACAAAATCAACGAAATGTCTAATATTAGAATAGGTGATAGGTGATTAAATGAAATCGTTTCTCACAAATCCGATATATGTTTTAAGAATAATTTAGAATACATTCTCATTATGTAGATGTTTTAGTATACCTGTTAAATGTATTCTGAATTATGAGACTAAACAATTATATTTCTCTTCATAATGCATTTAAGATTATCTGTCGTTTGAATTTCTTAGCACAATATATGAGTTACACTGTCCTGATTGTTTGTTTATTTTATTGTTATTAGATAATTACAGGTTGCATTGTACATTATTTGTTCCGTATTTTTAATTTAAATTTTTGTTATGATTTGAATTCATCACTTTTTCGTAGAAACGGGAGAGGCAGAAGAGAAGACAGAAGAAAAGGGTGAAGGTATGTTAGCTATATTATTTCAAGATTATCTCTAAATGATCACTATTTGTTAAATCGTATAAGCTCAGTTGTAACCAGTTAACAAGTCTTAAAATGTGACAGTGTTACACGTTGATCCCAGTCATCAACTCGCCCGATCAGAACTTGGAATCATTTGTAAGATAATCATGCTATTTTGTGACACTTTTTGTCCAGACACAGACCAACAGAAACACACACTATTACAGATTAACACACTCGAGTAGTAAACCAAAGTTTGGAAAGGAAGGAACACAGTTCATCGTTAAAGTAGACCCAAAAAATTAATGCAGATGTATCCCGTGTCCAATAAATAATTATTTTCATATCAATCGTATATTCCTAATGGAAGACTTTTTAATTTTTTCAGTAAATTTGATGTGGCATTTTCTACTAATATCAACCTAAATTTAAAATCTGCGTTTGCACGGCGTATATGACATTATTTGGCATTATACGAAAACCATGAACCTGCTCTATTCGACGAAAACTCAAGAAACGACATTAGATGTACGTAGTTATATGGCTAAAAAATACTTTATAGAGTGAAAACAGCGACATAGGCTCATCAGTTGAGTCACTACTCAAATACGCATAAAAAGAAACTACAAATTGCGCTCGCTCAAAGACGATATTTTACATTTTCCCACCATATTATATTAAAAGAAAGAAGAATGTATTGTCTAGACGATATCAGTTTCGGAATGTTTATATCATTCAAACAATTGTTATTGAGAGACGATTTAGTTTCTCTATATTTGCATTGCACGTGATATTTTTCTTACATTTCTCTTGGTAAAGCTAAAATTTGCGACTGCAGCGTTTATTCAATATATTCACACAATTTTATATCCACTGAAAGTGGAAACCATTATCTATAAAATATAGCAGTTGCGGAATTTTTTATCGGTCATAGATTTCAAATAAGAGGCTTCTTTTCCGGCTCCAACCCGGTGTGTGCCTTCGTCGCATATCATCATTTATAAGATTTGGATTTAGAAAAGCAATATATATATAAGCTTTTCCACTGTTTTTGCCTACCAACATGAAAAAAGGGTCAAATTGTTCTCTTCACCTCTAATGGCAATCAATTTGAATTTTGCATGCCATTTCACCACTTGTCTTTGTATCACAATATTTCATTTCATAAGCAATACCATACGAAGTTACCATATTGATACCATTGATACCATATTATCACAGGTGCTCTAATTAAATATTGAAATAAAGTAAATAAAACAGAAATATAATTCGTTTGTCTTCTCAAGGTATTGTTAAATAGTAAAGTATGAATAAAAAAACAACTATCTGTTTGTGTGTTTTAATTAAAACAGAATCCCCAGATGCTGAGACGACGGAAGAAGAAAAGAAAGAGTCAGAGGAAGAAAAGACGGAAGGTAAATAATAAAGAGTGTATTTTATACTTCCTCGTTTCTTTGCTTTCTTTTTCTAGAGGTTCAAAAGTACAACTAATTAATTAAAATATACAATGTAGAAATATTTGTAAAGCTTTTAGATTTGCGTTTTTTTAAAAAAAATATATTTTAAAATCATGTGGATTTCCTGTTCAAGGTCGATTATTATTTATTATGTTTTTGACACGTCTCTGTCTTCTTCCTTGATCTACGAATTCATCTTCCAACTAAAATATATATCTTATAGTATACTTGATCAACACATTTCTGCATTCCAGAAGGCGCTACCGCTGAATCTGCTGAGGAATCCAAGGAAGAGGAGACAAAGGAAGGTGAATCCTTGCTCTTGCGATTGATTTACGATGTTTCTGTTATACTGTACATTCTGAGTTATTTTGAGATGAAAGAGCAATGTTTGTTATTCTTTGTACTTTTGGTTTCTTAAATGTTTGTATTTAGATGATAAGGCTGAGAAACAGGAAGACGAAGAAGTAAAGAAGGAGGAGGAACATGAAGCCAAAGAGGAGGAACATGAAGTCAAAGAAGAGGAAAAGGAAGCCAAAGAAGAGGAACATGAAGCCAAAGAAGAGGAAAAGGAAGCGAAAGAAGACAAACCTGAAGGTATGTGAGATTAATAAAAATTCAGAAGTAACGATTTGCAATTTTGCAATGGTTTGATACGTTCGCCTCCTTCTCTTAATTTTCTCCAATTTCCACTTTTCGGCGATAATAATGATAATATGCGTGTATTAAACTGAGTGGGAATGGAAAATGTTGCGAAACATTGAACAGCAAATAATAAAATAACTGCATAGTAACAAGGAACAGCATAATACAATATCAATAATTAAAGAGTCTATATCTGCAACTCAATAAATTTCGTGAAACAGAAAGAAAATAATCAATCTAATTATAGAATAGTGGATTGACATTTAAGGGAAAAAGGAATTTTACCTCCTACTGTTGGTAGTTATAACTTGAAGACGACGTCCGCTAGGTCAAAAATGTACGATCATGTAAAACATGGTTTTGGTCAGAAAGAGCTAAACCAAACAGTTTGTTCGCTTGTCTAAATCTTCGATTAACACTTCCTTCACCACAGTTCTCGAAGCAAGTAGGACTACATATGAGTTTGTGTGCTCGATTGGCAGTTTTTACAATCCCTAGTCTTATCGGTGGTATTGATGGAGACCTTCTCTTAAGGGCAATCGTGTAGCCTCCAGTGCCTCGACACACACGGTGTCCTGGGGACCACCTTGAGTGGTGGTGCGAATACACGAGGTTTCGGAACATCTTGGTTAGGTTTGTGCATATGTATGGTGTTCTGTGAAAGTTGGGCCGTTTGGTTAAATTGCGACCACCCTTCTGAGAGTATCGCTTGGGTGAGGGCTGGTGTCCACCTCTGCTGCATGTTAATTACACAGCCCCATCTGGGTGATATTAAACGGCTTAGCATCCCTTCTGAGACACTTTGTATGCCCAAGTTAGTTGTATCTACCGGCACGACCTCTCAGAGGAATCCATGTCGGTGGACTCGTATCTGAGGGAGCTCCGGCTCCCCTGACGAGACCCGCTGTACAACACCAACTGCTCTTGACAGGGTGAAATGGCGCAAATTCATGGAGACCACAGCAGCATTATTTGCGCCACCTGACTAAATGGACGAACGGACATGCTATTAATGCTTGCACGTATATACATTCATAATTCGTCTTATGCAACGCCAATTCTTTCATCTCCCAAACACAGACGCCTGCTGCCCATCACCCATCCCCACTCTCACCGTCCCCACTCACCTGGCACCCAATATCAATCCACTCTGGTTCACAAACAACTTCCCTATACGGCATGATGCCATCTCTGCCGCCCAAATGCCCTCCAAAGATTCCCCCTTCTGTTCATCTATACGCACCACATTTGTTTCGAAGGCTCCTCCACTTGTCTCCTCTGCCTTTCTATCATCGGAGACCTATCGTCGGAACCTCCTTGAATCTTACCTCCACCGGATTGGTCAATCCGATTTCCCCTCTTGCCCTTCCTGCGTAGAAGGCCAGCAGGACCTTTCTCATCTGCTTCTTTCTTGTCCCTCTTCTTCGGCGAGACGGTGGACCTCATCGACCTGTGGAGACGGCCGTGGAGAGTTGCCCGGTTACTGGGCCTCAGAAGGGGTCGGGTAACACGCTCTCGTCTCAACTCCTTCCCCTTCTCCTATCTATATTCTTTATTCTATCCCTTCCGGGGCCATTGTCATTCTTTCTCACCTTTCAAGTAATGGGTTTACGGTAGCTACCGGCTTCGGGTCCTCTCGGTATAGGCCAACCAACCAACCCCTTCTCTGTGAGACAGTTGCAGAAATAAATGCCAATTTAGAGTAACATCGCGTTTGTTATCATGAATAACGCAATTAACTGATATTTATATTTCACAATGACAAATTTAAAGTATGTTGCTAATGATAACGGCTGAAAGAGGAAACAATAAGATTTAGAGTTATTGGCTTATATTTATGTTTTAAAAACTGCAAAAGCATTAGCGCACTAAAAGAATAACTGTCGTTGATGGACAATGCATGTGAGAACAAGGCTGAAATTGTGATTTCTATAGAATTATTGCTCTATACTGTTTGTCATATCTTCTATGGGTTCTTTGGAAGTTGCCTTTATTGAGTGGAAAATCTAATAACATTATCTCCCTATATTTCTGACTTCAACCGTTAAAACTAAATTATTGTGTTTTTTTACTTTTACCGTGTATATTCATAAATCTTTAATTTAAGAATTATAGACTGCATTTGCACTATGTTTATTTACATAGTGAATACATTTTAAATTTTTATTTTCATTTCTTGGCACAATATGTGAGTTAGAGTGACCTGATTGTACGGTTATTTTATAATTATTAGCTAATTGCACGTTGATACGAATTTTGAATTTCAATTATTATTATAATTATTGGATTTCATTCAACACATTCTTGTAGAAACGGCAGCTGAAGAAGAGAAGACAGAAGAAAAGGGTGAAGGTATGTTAGCTATTATTACACGATTACATATCTCTAACTGATATACTATTTGTTCAATCGCATAATCAGAATTGCATCCAGTCAATTTTTATTAGCTATAAAATGTACTGTATAGTGCTCTTTTTGCATACGACAGTAGTACAAGTCAGAAATATTGTATTAAAATAGTATTATATAAGAACAAGTTTTCTAATTGAATGAAAATCATATATTACAAAGATGATAGTAACAACAACAATAAATAATTTGCAATAACATATGAGAGAGATTTGACAGCGTATACAAGGCGACTACGCGCGTTGGGCGGCATAGGGTTCCTGAATCCTGACAGCCTTGTAAATTTGGGATTTAACCACACTCAAGTACACCGGCACTACCACTGTCATGGAAACCCATTGGCTAGCCTCAAAGCGGATCTGACTCCGAGTCATTGCAGCAGCTGCCACCCCTCAGGGGAAGGTTAACACTCCACACTTCTAAAAGTCTCGTACTTTAATTAGAGTTCTGCAGCCGAATAGTCGCGACCAATCCAACCCCACTTCCGACCACTCAGCGTTCCCAGAACGGAACTACCTTTCACTATAATTAAAGTCACCTTATCTGCCTAAAGGTTAGTATCCATTCGTACATCACACCCAGAAAAAGACAGAGTTCCTCAAGCAGCACCACGAACTGCCTCCAATGAGCCTGCTTGAATAAAGCGATCGTTGGTCTGATCTCGGGAAGTCCTGGATTCACTCATCTTCCCTCTCTCAGTTTTTTCAAATCAGTTGCACTCCATGAGAGCCTGAACAGCTGCTGTGGTCAGTTACTTTCAAACAGAAAGTTTCGTTTGGACCATATACCGACACGGGGCTTGACAGCGTTTCAGATTGCCCCCCTGAGAATGAAAACCTCTCTCAAAGAGATACACCAGGATGATTCTGGAGCTGGAACTCGACGCACCTTCCATCTAGCGCACTACCTTGCAGAGTATCAGGTAGTGGTCAGAATTTAGATCTCCAAAACAGCGCCATTCCTCTCTCCCAGTCAAAATTGTATCGTCTACTTTAGTCATCCCGCCCCTTCCCAGTTTTACCTGTGTTTCCGATCCATTATTGAAGCTGCTCAAGCCATTCAGCCTCAGCCACTTCACGATTTCTTCTCCGGCACCGTCATCAGGCTACATAGAAATCTAGAGTGGTGAGTACACATTGAATTCCCACCGATGAAGGGACTCCTGGAAGTAACCAAATATGCGTAGACCTTCACAAATGTCTTTCCGCACAGAGTCCTGAGGCGTATCTCAATAGTCACAGAATCTAGCCTTTCCACCTTCCTTCCTTCACGGGTAGCAGCAACTTGATGGAAGAGAATGTTATTCCTGACTTAAGTCGCTCCAGTTCACAAACACTGCATACAAGAGGGTTAGAGCAGATCCTAAGATTTGCGACACAGACAGAGCATTTCACATTATACCTTGTCCTGTTTCTTAGCGTGTGACGGGTATATTCGCCTGCCTGGGGACAGTCGGTTCATCCCTGCGCTCAAAAGCTAGCCACCTCCACAAGTGGCAGATCCAACGACCCTCACCAATGCGTTGCCTACTGAATCAACTCCAGACCTGCTTTTTGTGACACATTGTCACACACCGCACTGCATCGTAGAGGTGCTGTACCACAAAAGGATCACACCTCACCCGCAAGACAGAGGTTCTCATGTACAGACCGGAGAGAGCCACCGGAGATCGTAGTCTGGATTACCACCCCCCGGTACGCAATAACTCGCGATAGCCGATACACGAGACAGCGACCCTCCGTCCGCACCCGAGAGACTCGTGACGGCAGATACCCACCCGATCGGGGATCGCACCCAAAGGCGCTTGAATGTGTTGTTGCCCTGCTCTTAGCGATGCAGAAACTTGTGTGCAACTTTTCCCGAATATTGTCAACACGCTACGAAAGAATACTGCTGAAAAGCATTAATAATTTTATAACTTGCATTCTATAAATATGCCTTTTTGCAAATTAACTATCCATCAATATTGAAAATTTAAAGTGTTTTGAGATTTATTATGCACTTTCTATTTTGTTTAGATGAAATACTTTCTCCTTTGAAAAGCACATTTCACAAACAGACAGATACAAGAAGCAAAATTCTTGTATATAGATTAATTACCGAGCTTATTAAAATCGTACAAATGTATATATATTATATCATCTTGCACATTTTTATAACACTAATATTCTTCCAACTGTATAGATGCGAAAGAAGCCGATGCTGAACCAAGTGGTGCAGAAAATGCAGGCAAGATACCTATCACATTTTCAGACTTCAGTATAGTGTCTGCGTGTTTCTTAAAATGACTAAAACAACGTTAAATAAAATTGGTTTAACCGAGGAAAAAAACCTAGGGGCGTATAATTCATTCCTCTAAGTGGCGTCAGACCACCAAGACCATGGTTTTATACATTCATAGTGTACAACGGAAAACAACATAGGTATCTATTTTAGAAAAGCATATATTGTTCATATTAATTTACAACGTTGGACAAACATGGATATTCGAAAGAAACGCACACCTTCATAAAAGTACATGTACATCAGGCCCGTACGCAGGATTTCTTTCGGGGGGTGTGCGTATTTCCAAATATGCACTTCTTGTTAAAACTTCAATGTACTTCACTTAATATTAGGTAATCAAACCGCGTCTATTGAAAATAGAGAACTATAGCCATGCAAATGTTAATAATATACTTATTTAAACGAGTAAATACTCGTTACATTCCTCATAAATTAAAATCCATGGACCTGAACAATATTTTTTATTACTTACTAATCGTTGTTGACCTGAAAATATTTGTCGATTTTATTTTGTCTACTCCCCTGAATAATCTTATTGGAAACTTTGTGAATAATTTTTAAATTTGTCATAAAAAATACGTGTTGGTTGCGGACACCAACCAGTTCCGAGCTGGGCTGACCATAGCAGTTACGCACAATCAACATATCATCAATTGGTCGGACCAGTTAGAGATTATAAAAATATTACTTATTATATCAGCTCTTATATAACAAACAAATTCTTAAGTATCGAATAAATCAAAACCAAATTCGAATTTTCCGCATTGTTAAGCAACTTCTTAAAATTATAGTAGATATTCATAATGCTCGATTATAAGGGACGAATATATGGATTTCAATATAAAACTCACTAACTGGTCCGACCAGTCCCGGCCCTGGCCGACCAGTTAGGGACATTTTGATTCTTCCTGTGTCTCTAACCGGTTGACTATTTGTATTGGGACGGGTCGGACCAGTTAGGGACATTTGTATTTATCCGTAAATTTTTCAATGTTATTGTTCCTCTTAATACGAACATTATAAATATCTGCTGTGAGTTAAAGAATTTACTTAATTATGCGGAAAATTCGAATTTGGTTTCGATTTCTTCGATACTTAAGAAATTTATTGTTATATAATATAAAAGGTGGTATAATAATACTACTATTTTTATTATATCTAACTGGTCGGCCAATTGATGATATTTTTATTGTCCCTAACTGGTCGCCAACATACATACTATTATTTCGATTACAATTTAAAATATGACCGTTCAGTAGGAAGTGCAGGCTGTTATATAATTAAGTAAACATTGATTATTATAATGACTTACTTATCTCGCTATGTGTTTTGACAATCCAATTTCTATTATGTACCTGGCTAAAAATTCACACTGCAAAAAATGTGGATCTCTTAGTCGCACCCCCCCCCCCGCCCCTCTGTACGGGCTTGTACATCGTAAGTGAAAATAGGTCCGAAATCACCTGTCTATTCTACAAAGTACTCCAA
>JAUYWV010051119.1:0-16130 GCA_032274565.1 Nematoplana nigrocapitula
TGTAGCCTATATTATCAAATTTTAACCCGCAATTTATATGTAAATTAGAAAATTCGAGAGCGATAGACCTCGAAAAACGGTGGAGAACAGTGACAACAAGGCAGACGACAAATCAAAACCAGAACAGGGGACACACTAAGCTTTTCAACAGTCAACGAAACGGTTAAAATTAAACACATAGAAAATCTGAATGAAGGACATCAAACACATCCAAAGCAGCACAAAAAAACGCTGAAAACTGCCGACAAACACAACAGAACAGCGAAATAGGAGAATCAAAGAACTGTGAAACAGGCGATTTGACACACAGAAAATGAAATTTGCCTTATGGCAAATGGTAGACAGGGTGGAGCAATACCGGGTGTCCCAGAACAAACCACCCCCGCCAAGCACAGATAAAAATATTTTCTTGAAAACATGCGTTTATTTAACATTGTTTAATAAACTGTATAAACATTATTAAAAATATTAGCTTAAAGTTTGTTTTCAATGTGAGCGCCACCTTCTAGAAGGCATAAATATACCCTCTTCTGAACACCTTGTCGGCAAACCTTTTGACACAACAATTGAGGACCAAATGCCAGCAGTGCCTTGATGATTCGATGTTTAAGTTGTTAAACTGTTTGGGGATTGCACACAAGTTCTTTGACACATCCCCACAAAAAGAAATCGCATGATGTCAGACCAGGGGATCTCGGAGGCCAATCCAGGAGATTTCCTCAGCGTCCTATCCAACGCTGGGGGAACTGAGTATTGAGATATTCAATAACAAATCGTGCAAAATGAGGAAGGGCACCATCTTGCATCCAGATTTTGACTCGGTTGAACAATTTCATGCAACATTGCTAAGTAGTTTCTACCAATCATCCGGACAACTTCTCTGGCATTGTCGCACTGTCAGTCTGGTAAAAATTCTTAACAATAAAGACTCGCTCTGCGGTTGTCAACCTTCTAGGCATATTTTCTAATACTGTGTGTTATGAACATAGCTTAATTGATTTTGACTATGCATAGATTTAAATTGAAATATCTTTATGCCTTCTAGAAGGTGGCACTCACGTTGAAAACAAACTTTAATGTAATATTTTTAAATATGTTTATACAGTTCATTCAGTTTATAAAACAATGTTAAATAAACGCATGTTTTCAATAAAATATTTTTATCTGTGCTTGGAGGGTGGGGGTTCGTTCTGGGACATCCGATATATATGCATATAGTATAAGTAAAAGCAACATGTACAGAGGGGTAACATGAATGTAAAGTGGAAACGATTTGGAAGAAGAATCTGATGAAACAATATGTAAGGAACAGAGACTGACCAATCGCGAAAAGGAAAAAGTGACGGACACAAGAAATGGGAGAGAGAGAGAGAGAGTATTAAGGGGTTGCACTGGAGTTATTGAGATAGACTTTGAGATAAAGACTCTAAAGTTTCACTACTATCTTAGATATTTCTATCTATGATTTAATAAAATGCATACAGTAGATATTGCATGTATCATTATTTGTTCATATAAATTATACGAACTGATTGAAACAACCCCGCATATATTTAAATTGGGTTTGGACAATATGCGATGCTTTTTAAAGCCAAGAACTTCATATGGACTGTTTTTTGAGAGAACGAGAGAGAGACAGAGAGTTGATTCAGAGGTAATCGCTCTGTACTACTTTAGAAAAACTAAGAATCATAAACTGTGTACAGAGTTATATGCTGTTCCCTGACAGGTATACCTTTGCGTCCGATGCGATGTAGAAAGGGTTGTCCTCCATTTACCGTCGGTGTTAGCGATTGCAAGAATAGAGGGTGCCATTGTGTCAAAAGAGCAAGTAAGTTTGACTCTCCTTTCAATACGACTACTACCCAAATGTGTATCGTTTGTTCAGAGCAAAAACTAGATCGCATAATTTGAAATCAGGTGAGTAGGGAGAGAGAGAGAGCATGCTTAACAAGGAGAAACACCGGTCCCTCGCGAACGTGGTCTGCGTATATCTACCCGTAAAAGATGGCGCACAGTCCAGCTGAAGAAGCAAAATAAAGGATCATAAATCCTTGATTTCTCCCAAAACGGTTTACACAATGCTTGTGTTGTTGACACTGCTTTACTCTACAGTATATGTGATCGTTGATAAATAAAATCGACCAATCAGAGAAACGTGCGAAAACGTAATTCTAGCAATTAGCTATGACGTCAGGGGAGAATTCCCATGAGTAGTATATAAAAACTGGAAATTTTAATAAACTTTAGTGAAGGAATCACAAATTTTGACAAAATCATGACGTACTTATAGTCTGTTTGGATCACCTACTTAAGACGTCAGTAGAGGAATTACCGGAATTCCATGACTCACTACACACTGATTGGATGACCTACTTTTGATGTCACCCTTAGCAACAGTTGAAGGCTGTTGCGAGGAAAGTAAAGGGAACATCCTCTACTACAAATGGTATACGGATGTCAGAGTATATTTACAAAGACGAAAGATAAAAAGAAGAACGAAGAGATAACTGGTTTCCATAAATTTAAGTAGCAGACATGTTTCACTGCACTTTCAGCATCATCAGTGCAGCTAAAACATAATTGCAACAGGTTGGAAGACTGTTTCTCTATTGTTTATTGTGCTTTTCTCAGCAAATTTCTCTGCCATCCGTATACCATAAGGAGTAGAGGATGTTGCCTCTCCTTCCCGAAACATATCTGCTAATTAAATTGATGGAAGTCAGTTTTCTCTTCGTGATTCTAGCAAACTACGTGAATCACTGGTGACCATAGAAATATAAATTAATAATAATTAAATAATAAATTAAATGATCTATTTATATCTCTATGCTGGTGACTGTACAGCTAGTATATATGCATAGAAGTTTCCATGGATGTTGCATGTTGGAGTCTCGGGTTTAGTGAGGTCAATTGGGAGCAGTGGCGCAACCAGAAAATTGCCGAGAAGAGATCCAGTCCGAGAAAGGCACATATACCCTATACAGGGGCGAGCGCATAGGTGTTCTAGGAGGGACGTGACACCCCTAAAAAATTGAACAGTCTTTTAAAAATATGCTACATCTGCGCCTTCTTTCTACATACAGTATATGCCCCTTCTCCCTTTCTCTCTTTTTGAACCTTCTTCATTTTCATCTTAAATATAGTCTGAAGGAGGGCATCAACCTTCGCTGGATATGTCAATAAATGTATTACTACTAGAATTAAGTTTTGACTTTTTATACTGATTTATGACCTATCAATCATTCTTTCAATCTGATAACATTCTTGTAGAGTCAAAATATCGACATCAGTTTCGCTATGAATGAAGCCAATGCTGTCACAAAAACACTTGGTGATCTTCTAACCCACATGGACACGGTTGCAGAAAGCTGGTTTACGGATGCTTAAGCAAATGACTGACTTAGTCAATGCTAGTCAACTTAGTCTTCCTAGTCGTTGTGGTCGACAAATTCGTCGCAGAAGCTCCAGAGGTGTACGACGAACGAACTGTGACCATACCTTTTCTTAACCATACACCATAGTCAGTGAAATGGCAAGTACTGTAGGTTCGGAAAAGTGCAACTTGCTACTTTTGGAGCTTCGTTCTTACTTCCTCCCTTGACGTGAAAGCGTTTACACGTCTACATAACGACGGTATCACCTTGCCCTCAGTATAGACATTGAATATATAGTAGCAGTAACAGAAAGAGAAGAAGAGTAGAAATAATGAAGACACAAGGATAGCTAAGATATAAAAGCTTGGTTGTATTAAAGTATCTTTTCTGCGAGTATTTCGCAAATCAATAATTCCAATGGAGCAGTGCAGGAACAAGGAGGAGGTCCAAGGGGTCAGTTTTGCTGAAGTGGGCGCCCGGGTACAATTGCATTATCAAAAAGTCCGCCCTGTATGAAAATGCCTCGTTTTATCTATTACAATTTTATTATCGAGAGAGGCGCCCTGAGTGAAAATGCCTCAATTTATCTAGTACAATTTTATTATCGAAATAGGCGCCCAGTATATATAGTAGGATAGGCGTTATAATCTTTGAAAGGGGAGTCCGGACTCCATGTGTACACTCTTGCCCGGTATGGTACTCATCAACCACTAATAAACAGAGTCTCTTGCTAAATCTGGTGTGATGATGTCTTCTCTAAGGACTCTTGTTAAGATAAAAGACCTCTTCTAAAAAAGATCAACCTACAAATCGATAAATTCCTCCCGTGGATAACAAGCCGGAAACCCCCTAACAGTAAGCCATGGATTAATAAAGCTTTCCTGCGCACAGTAAGAAAAAGACAGTACTACTGGATAAAGAAAATAAACTTCTATACGCTTTATCTCGAAACAAAGCTGACAGAATGGCAAAAAGACTTTAAGGTAAGTGGTGGAAACATACCAAAAGTCTTCTAGGTATGCAAATATCTGATCAATTCATTCGTCAACGAGAAGTTTGAAACAACCGTAGACGTCAACACCTTCAACACTTCAACACAGAGCCGCAGGACTCGTCAACCTTCCCAAATGGAACTTTCGTGACACCGCGGACCATTTAGCGGAACCAGTAGCATCCATCGTGTCGGCATCAATCCGGTAGGGTACCTGGCCGAAGATATAGCTCTCGGGTGATATTCTGCCCATCCCTAAAGTATCATTCCCGAGTAATATCAAGACCGACATCTGACCAATCACCCTCGCACGTACCCTTGCCAAGGAAGTCGTGGAACACATCATGATCAAATACTTGACCGAATTCTTTACACAACACTTGGACATAAGACAATTCGGAGGAGTTAAACACCGTTTCGACCAATCACACAGTTGATACTCTAGTACATGAAATTCACGATGCTATCGATTATGAAAACTACGCCCGTGAGTAGTCCTTCTGTAGTTCATCAAAGGATTCGACAGAATCGACGTGGGTATCTTTCTGCACAAACTAGGCAATTTGGATTGTCAATGTTTCCTTACCCGAGGGATCGCCAGTTTTCTACGAGAAAGGTACCAGCGAGTAAAGTACCTTGGCGAGGCATCCTCATGGTTGACTACTCACGCGGGAGTTTCCTTTGGGAACTATAACTGTACCCATATATTTCTTGGTGATGATAAACGACCTTGCAACTGACATAAACTTCATCGACGAATGCAGTATTATTGACATCAGCCAACATCCTAAGCAGTCAATGATGCAAGACAAGCTGAACAACACTCTCCAATGGGAAAACGACAACAACATGAGAATAAATCCTAAGAAGACACAATAACTCCGATTTGACACGAAAGCAAAGAGAAATCTCTGGAACATACTCAATATTGAAGACACCCAAATCCAACCAGTAGCCAATGCCAAACTCCTGGTGATCACCATTAGCAGCAACCTAAGCTGAGAAGACCACTTCAATGAAGCCATCAAGAAAGCATTCAAGAAAATATATTTTCTTAGGATGATGAAACGAGCGAGGACTCAACTGGTGGACATCCAACGCCTCTATGAAGCCACAATACGTTCACTGCTAACCCTTGTGTGGCACACCCTCATCACCAAGAGTCAGTCCGATGGACTCGAGTCTGTTTGGCGTAGAGCCTACAAAATATGTACCCAGCTGAATCGTACAACTCATCTCTTTGCCTGTCAAGATCACCACTTCTATTCGACCACGGGGAGTCTCTGGTGAAAATCTTATTCGAACGCGTTGTGCAGCATCGAGAAGGGCCCCTTTTTGACATACTCGAGTCCCATCGAACAGGCGGATTAAAACAAATTTGAGAAGACGTCGACAGTTCACCTCCAAGTGCAGGACAGAGCTGTACAGGCGTAGCCTGCTTCCCTGGTGTTCCAGAACTTGTTGATGTGAACTTTGTTATCCGGTTTCTGATGATTTTGATGTCTAGGACACAGCTACTTTATTCCCTGAAAATGTATTTCCTTATATTTTTAACGACTCTGTTCGTTTTCCTGTTTATCCTTATGAGTAAATTATTATGAATCTCTCTCTGTAACTCCCAGTTCCATTGTTCTCTGTACCATCAAATTATTAATTATACTCATTGATTGATTGATTGATTGAGGAAAACCTCGAAGCCATCCAAAAACGTGCCTTCGCCATTATTTCCCCGACAACGATTACGACACAGCAATTTCCATGTCATGAGTGTTCCCCTTGTGATGAAGCTGTTGAACAGATTCTATGCGCCGGTCCCAGCAGGCAGTACGACCCGACCTGCATGGCGATCTGGCAAGGACGCGAAACGAGGAGGTTGTGCTGGCCCAGATCCGCACTGGACACTCGCCGCTGCTTCGCTCCTACCGCCATAGCATCAAGAGGGCGGACTTACCAGACTTCATCGACTGCACGAGAGCCCCACAGGACACGCAACGTCTCATTCTGAACTGCGGCTGCTCACCTACGGTTTCTTGCACCAATACCGGGAAAAAACAACAATAATAATAATAATCACAGAATTCTTCAAGATCGTCGGGGCCAACGACTCCAGTCTTTAGAATATGCTGAATAGCCACAGAGCTCTGGTCATCACCACCAATCTGAGGAATCTCACTTCCCGATTTTGCGTCTACAATGTATTGTAGTGTATTCGAGTATTCATTTAGACACACACTTTTGCAATTTCAAAATCACAGAGTGTTGTCTTCATGGTGGTTGCTATGTAAAATTGTATAGACAACAGTCGCCATATACATTTTCAGAAATATCGATAATATCGGGTGCTAATCCAAGATCGACCTTAATTTAAATTTTTCGCCACTGGCTGCATGACAAATCTTGATTTTTTTTAATATTTGTATTATTTGTTTATACTACTGACAATTGAAAGTCGAAAGTAGTATATTACAAACAAATAGTTTAGGAGGATATTGTTTTGATGCTCTATTTTTCTAGTTAGCTTGCTATTGCAACAATTTGACCAATACTTTACGATATCATATGACCTACTTCAGGCCGAATTGGTCGATCGCAAGTTTTTTCAACTCTGGTATTTTTACATTTCAGTGTGTCGTAAAGGTTGTGGAACTGGAAACGAATTACTTCTCAGTCCATGCAACTGTGTCCCATATGATCGGAGTTAAATACTGAGTTTACAAACAACAGTTTTGTTCAAATGTAATACTGAAAGAATATATATATATGTAGACCGTCGATAGTATAGATTGTTTACTTCTAATACAGTACGTTATAATTGTCATCTACCCACAAGCAGTCTCTCATGTGGAGTATTTAGTGTAGAAATCCGGTTTGAAGCCTTAACCTTAGGAAACACACAATACACATTCTACTAACAAGACTTAATATGTTGCCACCAGAAACATCAACACATACACAATCGAGTAGCAAACCAATGTCTGGAAAGGAAGGAACTCTGATCATCGTTCTAGTATAGGCAAGGCGATAAAATTCATGCAAATGTAACGGGTGTTCCATAAATTAGGATTTTTTATATCGATTACATATTCCTAACGGTAAGTGTTTCCAGTTTGACCAATTAATTTTATATGGCATATTTATGAGCTATTTCTTACTAATATCACCCTAAATGTAAAATCTGGGCTTGCCCTGCGTATATTGCCCTATTCGGTGTCATACGAAAGCTAGGAACATGCTCTATTTGATGGAAACTACTAATTGTTCCCGCGCAACGATACAATGTTGAATGTTTTTACAATATTATGTCCTATTTATAAAATTAGGTATGTATGTATGTCTGACCGGTATTTTTCTCCCAACTCTCTTGACGGATTTACATGCTTGATGACTCATAAAAATGCTACGCCAATGTTTAACATGGGAAAATAGTCACGAGATGCAAAATTTCTAAATGAGAGTCCCACAGCAAAAAATACCCCCAAAACCATGTTTTTGCTGCGATGCTAAATCAATATGTTGAAGGAATTTGAATTCTGAAGTAGCCGATTTGAATTCTGCAGAATAAGCGATTAATGATTGCAATACGAAATGAATCAACTAGGAGAATGGAGATTGCTGCGGTGCTATATCAATATACTGCAGAATTCAAATTCCTTATTATAGATAGGATTACTAACGCTATACGGGTAATCCTACTTGTACATATAATACCGTATAATATGAACACTGTTTATTTAGTTACAAAATTAGACAGGCGCGTATTTCAAGGTTGGGGGGCGGTGTCGGGTGTTTCCAGAAAAGTTTTGCTATATGTCGAGCCTTAGTGGAGTAAGAGGGGCTGGAGCAAATTGTCCTGCTTCGCCGAATATCACTAGTCAGCTTCCGCAGAGGAGCACTTTCGGCAGGAGTATACTATGCTATAGTGGATAGTGAAATGCAGCAGCTTGAAAATCGCTTTGACAGGAAAGCCCCGGTCTGGATAGATACCTCGCCCTGGAAAGGATGCTGCTGCCTGAGGAAATTGATGCAGCGGTCGTTGACCATTACCCTGAGTTGGCAGAGGAGAGTCTGGAGATATAACTGCGGACATGTTCAGCAGCCAATGCCAGTATTCGACCGCAGCTTGTGTCGTCGTCGTCATGTCCCGCACTGCGTGTCATTGGAGGGTTCTCCTACCATACGCGCTCGCCTCCACAGGCTCTGTCCCCAATAGAGATAGGGGTGAGGGCCCCTGCCAAAGGTCTCTGCCCGATGTTGGAGGGACATAGGCACTTCTACAGCCAATGCTGAAGATCTTCGGAAGCCTCACGATACCTAGTGCACAGAGGGTCCGCATTAGGGACAACAATCGTTTTGTATGCTGTCAGCTTCATGCAGTGTCCTGCGCAAAGTTGTGCCACCAAGACTTCTTCTTTTCTGTTGAACTCGACCTTCTTCACGCTATTGCCATACGCCAGATGTGCATGGCAAGTCTTTGGCGCCCATATAGAGATATGCAGCAGCTAGTTCTTCAACCAGGTCGAGCGGTTGATGCGGATCTTCTGCTCTTGTGTCCGATTTGATCATTTAAAGCTGAATGGTACATCAGTTCACTAAGGGGGCTGAAAACCTGGTTGCGGACCACTAAGACCCAGCAACGCCTCAGCCATATTGTGGTCTACCAGGTTCATCAGTCTGCGCTGGACGGGGTGCTTGATCTGGCGCGGGAATTTGATCGGCATTCGTAAATTCGGATGGAAGCGTTTGATAACTTTTAAATGGTTGCTGTTTGTTTATTTTTTTGTTTCTTGTGCAAAAACTTTGTTTGAACCATAACTCAGATCAGTCTTCGCTCAGTTAATTCAGGATCATGTTTCAGTTTGCTATAGGAGGGATGCATTATATTACTTGTATAATACAGTATGTGATTTTGTATTTTATGCATTCTATAATTTAATAAGTCTTCAAAACATACTGATCGTGTTTTCTTACAAAAATTGTTCGATTTTTTACCATTGTCGGAAAGGCGAAAATGCTTCACCAGTCCCC
Source organism: Nematoplana nigrocapitula (assembly GCA_032274565.1). Taxonomy (NCBI): domain Eukaryota; kingdom Metazoa; phylum Platyhelminthes; order Proseriata; family Nematoplanidae; genus Nematoplana; species Nematoplana nigrocapitula. The sequence continues at coordinate 9,394 of JAUYWV010051119.1, forward strand.
CAAAATTTTTCAAAAAAAGACCGACGCTCGTGATGGAGACCACTGTACTACAGAGCCTAACAACAAAAAGCATAGACTCTTTTTGTGTGAATGATTCCATGATTAAATAATAGTGTGTCTATTTTGTTATATGCTAGAAGTCATACTCGATCGCAGACACCATTTCTCGAGACCTCTCTAAATTATTCGCATGAGAAGAACATTATACTAATTTGTTTCTAGTTACATCACAAAATGCCTAAAATATTTTGGGAGTCCTAAGGTTTATATCTATATCTTTTACAGATAGAAGTTATCACTCACTTTATTGTACCAGTGTTTCTAGCAGTGTTTTTTACATAAAAACGCAATAGATAATAAAACAGCAGTCATACATAATAACAAAAGTAAATAAAATTTCATTTTAAAAATGAGAAACAAGCATGTGAATTTATTATTGTTGAATGAAGGATTTACTAGCTTTATTATTATAATATGCGTTAAATATATTTGTTTTTATACACCAAATCATAACATTTACGTATCTAATAGTAATTATTATAAATCTTTGCAATTTTAAAAATTATTTAATACCAAAGAATTTCCTGAAAAATGAGCGCCTTCCTACAAGAGGAGGACGTTGGATCAATTCTTATACGAGTAATTTCGTTTCAGTATTATTTCGACATTATGTAAAATTTAATAATCATATATTATTTTCTGATTGTTAACAAATTTAGCTATGACTTGTTATTATGAGAGTTATGAATATGACAAGAACAAAAAATAGCTGAAAGTTTGTCACCAATTTTATGTAGCGTTGAGAAAATTTCCTTATTATTTTGTTGCTATATTAATTCTTATGGATTACATTTGTATAAAATTACTTTTTCAAAATAATGGATAATAAAATAAAAACATAACTCTATTACTAAAATTTCTATATATTGAACTATAATAACACTTTAATATTTAGTTATAAATAAATCTGAGATCATGGTCATATACATACTATAACTTATATATAACTATAACATTAAACATTTATTTTCTTTAAAATATTATTTTTTATAATAAATAATTAATAACTATAATGGAAACTCATATAATTTATTAATACATCCTTAAAAATGATTGCTATTAATTTATATATTTTAATTAATCAAAAAAGGAAAATAAATTTTAATTTGATTAGGTATTTTACATGTAATAAAATGTTAAAATAATAAAATATATTATAATTATTAATATTAAATACATCTACTGATTTTGAAATATAATTAAAAAAATATCACTTGCAATCAATATTTAAATCAAATACTATCACCATTTCCATAAAACTATATCAATCATATAAATAAAAGGATGTAAAGATTTAGTAATCATAAAAGTGTCTAAAAATCCTAACAGTTAGAGTTATTTAATGAAAAAAAGCAAATTACATAGGTATTCTATTAATGTTGTCTTGAAATATTAATATAATGCTATTTTGTGAGATATTGTCACATAATTACTAAAATAAGGCAAGCAATGTATTATTATATTTATTTCTTCATTTTAATACATTATCATTACCTTGGCAAAATGTGACTAGTATCTAGGAATTATGTTTCTTTTATTTGGCATTTTATTGAGAATTACAATCTCTATATCAATTTTTTAAATTCAATAAAATTCAATTTCCAAATTGCTAACATAGTCATTAGATACAAATAATTCAGTTTTTTCAAAATAATAATCTTTGACTTTATTAATGATAAATTATTCTAGAATTCTGCAATGTTTTATGATTAAATTACTTACAAATATAGAAAATGTCTTTTAAATTATTTATGGAAATTTTGTGAATTTGTATATAATGTATTACAACAAAATTATCAATAAATAAATAATAGGAAATGCAATATGACTATAGTTAGTAGTAATTTTGCTACAACATAAGATATTTTTTATCTCCATAAAATTTCATTAAGATTATATATTTAGAACAGGTATAAAAGTTATATATAGTTTTAGTAATCTCAAAAGGACCTAAATCAGACCCTTAAAATGTAACCTGTGACACTAATATTATGAATATAAAATTCATAGTACATGAACTGCCCCAGCATTCGAAGTATATGTCTCCAAAATTTCAGATTTCCTTAACTGATCATCTAGGAGATCCCAAACAAACAGAAAATTTACTTTTGGAAGCCCTCCATGTTATCATATTTTGAGAATAACTGCTAAAACAAATATTAAAAGGTGATTTTGATATTTATTATAATTTTAGTTGATAGAACTAAATTCAAACAATTTATTACAAAATATATTGTAAATAATTTATAAAGTTACTTACTTATTGAAATTATCTCAGCAAGTATTTGAAAATTTTAAATAAAGTATTTTAATGTTATATTGACACAAAAATAATATAAACAAAACTGCATTAGCCTCCTTTAGGAATACTAGAAACTCATTGCAGCTTCGCTTGGCAAAAAACATTACTGAGTAATTAATTTTTTGCTAAGAAGGCCTATGTCTGCCATCAACATAATGTAATAATTAAAGTATCTCTTTGTAAACAACATTACGAGTCTTTCCATTGTCATGTTGTTGTTTGTTGTTTGTTGCACCCGGACCTACTAGAGTAGTAGGTCCTCCCTCCCTTGGCTCGTGAGAAATTGAGCAACTTGGACCAGGTTTGTCCAGAGGTCGTCGATGTCTGTGGTGTTCTGTATGATATGGTGGGCGATGTGGTTTCTGTATTTTGTGATGATGTTTGGTTTGAGGGGGCGTCTGGGGTGTGTGTATTCTCGTGTTGTGAGGTGTTTGTGGTTTGGATGTAATGTTTTGTGCATTTTAGCAAGTGCTTGTGTGGCAAGGAGAGTGTTGTGGTTGTCTATTGGGAGGATTGTGTTTCGTGATGGAGAAGGTCTGTTTTTGTGGGTTAAAATGGGTGGTAATATACCATTGTGGGCTGGGCCCATATTTTGGACTGGGAAAATCAGAATAATGGCCCACACATTCATTAACCCAATCCAAAATAACAACAGAAATATCAAAAGAATGCAATAAATAAAATATATTTTAATAAAAGGACCCCCTTCCTGACTCCTGGGGTCCTAATCTTTTGCCAAAGAGTCCTCTGTCTTCTGGGGGACCCAACCTTTCAGCAAGATGGCCCCTTTTCAGTGACCTGGCTCCCAACCTTTTACCAAAGGCCCTTCCACCTGTCAAAATTATCTCCTGATTCCATGTACGGAAAACACACAGTAAAACTCAGCTTTTCTCAATATCTTTGTAAAAAGTTGGTTTCAAGCAAATACCACTGAAGATTCTACTGGATCCCAGAGCCCACGTTTCCCAACGGGCCAGTCCACCATTAGTGCATTAGTACATTGACAATTTTGTACTGAAGACAAAGAAGTAATGCTCCTTTAAATTTATTACCTGATAAAAATGTTTATTTTTGAAACTTTAAGTATGATATGAATGCATAGTATGACTAAACATGTAAAAAATATTCAATATTTTTACTAGTAGGGAAAAATACTATGTATTTCAATTATGTTATTCAGTACGGTTACAACTTGACTTGACAGCTTTTGCTATACCTTTGCTATCCCTATTCATTAACAAAAGAACGATTGATAAATGTTTTCAATGTAAATAACTTGCTTGTTTAATTTCTTTAATGAAATATTGTATTTCTATATTATCATACTTTGATTAAAGAATTCGATTTTAATCGTTCTTTAAATAACCAATAGGATCTAATATACCAAAGATGGTGGAATGGATTGATCAATTTTATTGTGCGAAACTTGGAATTGGCGAACCTGTTTAATATGTTTATGATTTTTGAATGAGCTATAATGTCCATTATGCAATAAGAAATTCAGTCTTCTCGGCCTCATGTTACTGCGTCTACAAAATGTCTACTGTATAAAAATATTTTTAAAAGGCACCCTCAACCCCTCTGCAAAGCATAGTTTTATTTCATTTTTTTAAATTGAGGTTCACGGAAAAAGATACATCGTTTAATAATCCATTTTATCTAGTGTAAGTTTAGTCAAAGCGGCGCTCCTAGATCAGGGACATGCGCGCGCTGCACTGATTCCTTTAGTCCATATATGGCATTTGTAAGGGTAACGCCACGATCCCTGTTTGTCCAACTGCACCCCCAGGCTCGTGACACCTATGAGCAGGCGATCGATGCCGGGAATACGGCCGTCATAATGGAGGAGGACGATTCGGGCGATGTGTTCCGCATTTCTGTGGGCAATCTGCCGGCCGGAACTTCCGCCGTGGTCAGCCTCAAATACGTCACCGAGCTCCGGTTGAGCCCCAAAGAGGGCGTTGTCCAGTCCGAGTGGCCCTACCACTTTGTGCTCCCTGCTGTTCTCAATCCGCGCTATAATCCAGGTGATCATTTGCTTGAGGAGGTCGTCGATTTATCCAAACACCCAAGACAGTTTTTAGCCAGCTGGATTAATTTATGTGGGACTTACAGTCAATAAGTTTATAGACTAGGTAAGAAAACGGAATCGAAATAGTCTTTTGCTCATATATGTTACCTATTGAAATGATAATGTGGTAAAATGTCAAAGTCTTATATTGATATTTCAAAATTTGCAGTCGTTCTTCATCTTGCCTACCATCTGGAAGGAGAGATTTCGGGGAAAGCGGCTTGCAACCAGTGTAAACCTTCCTGGGTGGTAATCTACCCTTGAAGTCCTAAAATACCATTTCTCTAAAGCATGGGCGGGCAAACCTCTTTTGATCAGGGGCTGGATAGTACTTTTGGGGATAGCTCGAGGGCCAGAGTGAAAAATTAGAACAAAAAGTGAATTTAAAATGCCAGACGGAAAAGTCAGTGAGAATGGGTCGTTCAGTTTACTATGAAGCAGCGATTCATTTTCCGGCTTGACCGCAGATGCGGTAGACAAGCGAAGGATGTCATTGAGATGGCGATCAAAGAGTTGGTATATCGAAGGTGCGACATTGGGTACTGCCAAACAATGCGCTGAACATTTTTAATAAATTGTGGAAATGATTTTGGATATGAGGATAACATTACAAAAGAACGGAAGAGGAGAATAGCTGCAGAACTTTGCTTTCAGTTTGTCATTGCACTGCAACTCCACTAACTCCATCTGGAGGGAAGCAGGAGCATCATCCACATGGGAGTCGAAAGGGGCATTGAATAGCTTGAAATCTGCAGTGAGTGGCCGCTGATTCCTGAAAAACGGAATGAATATTCTTCCCGCAGAGAGGCGATGACACCAGCACAACTCCTACAAGTCAATATCAACAGGAGCACAAGTAGCCAGGCGTGCAAAATGCTGAAACTGACCAGTAGTCAACTGTCACACAAGCCTATAAGCTTAACTTCGAATGCTGAGATATGTTAATATAGAAAACTAATATATAGCCCACAATTCTGGCTCATTGAGAAGTCTAAGTTTTGTGTGGATGAGCGCAGTCTCGACTACACTGCGGTCTTGCACAGAAACACCTGCCAGTTCACCTCCATCAGAGTCCTCTCCCACTCTCTTTCCTTCTTATCTCTCCTACTGTAAACTCGGGCCGTCCCTCCTTCTCACTTCCAACGTCCACTCTATCTGGTCCTCCCTCAAACACCTTGACGGTGTAGGTGTCACGGTAAACCTCCAATGGATACCGGCGCACTCATCCCTGCCTGGCAATGAGATGGCCGACGCTTTAGCCAAAACCGATGCCTCTTCTGCTGCTAACGCCCCAATCCCTTTCTCTGCCTCATCCTCCTTCATCTACCATTCTCTACATTCCTCCTGGCTGTCTTCTCTTCGCAACAAACTTCTAGACTGTCAGATTCCAAATACTTCCTCTGGTGAGCTTCTTCTTCGCCGTTCTTCCCATTGCGAGCTTTCGCGCGTTCGTTGCAACGGGCAGTCCACTCTTCTTGCCTGAATAGGCCAGCAGCTTTCTCATCTTCTCCTCTCTTGTCCCTCATATTCAGACCGCCGCCTTGCTAGTTTTGGTGAGACGGTGAGCCTTCTTGCCCTTCCTGCAGAGAAGGCCAGCAGCCTATTTCTTATCTTCTCTCTTGTCCCTCATCTTCAGACCTCCGCCTTGCTAGATTTGGTGAGACGGTGAGCCTTCTTGACCTTTGGAGAGTTACCAGGTTGCTGTGCCTCGGCGGCCCTGGGCTGCCGTCCCCCATACTCCGGAAGAGGCCGGGTAAACAACAACAACTATACTGTACTACTGTAGTATCTGTAATTTGGGGTTCGATGGGGTGGCGAGAACCCGAAGAGTGAATAAAAAGACTATTGCAAGTTGTAACAGATTTGAAAATCATTCTTATGTTCGCTAATTCTACGATATAGTACTCAGACATGGCTATCTATGAGACAATCGCCAATTAAATCCGACTCGTCGTTTAGCCGCAACATCGAGGCATAGCCGGAGGCTTTTTTTCCAAACCGGAGGCTTTTTCCTCAACCACAACCCTAAATAGTCTCTCTCTCTTTCGTGTGTGTGTGTGTTCCGGGTGGGCGGCCCAGACCGTTGGTGCCAGCGACCCGAAACTTTGCATGAGTGACCCCCAACCCTGCGGGTAACATAGGGGGGGGGATAGGTCGACCTCCGAGGTCGGGGTCGAGGTCAAGGGGTTGTTGTTGTTTTCGCACCGTTCAGGACTGATGACTCTTTGCCAAACACATGCTTTAAAGCAGTGTTTAATTTGGAAGGCTAAAGAGTGAATCGGACCTGAACGTCCGCCGTCAGGT
>JAUYWV010051230.1:0-16128 GCA_032274565.1 Nematoplana nigrocapitula
TGTCAGTCATTTTAATCAATTGTAATCATATTTTCACATGTACACAATCAATATTTCAATTTAAAATTTAAAAAATATTTTGTCAGAACTGTGTTCTAACAATTCAATTGATCATCCACCAGTCACTGAATGAGCCCATAATTTCTTTTTATACAGTATAAATTTGCAAAAGGGACCGCCAAAATAGCATATAGAATATAGTGAAATATTTTAAGTGAAATAACTTTTTTTCATAACATCTTGCGATTACTCTAATCAACCAAACAAAAACTTTAATTATTATATTTTGTAGTTGTTAGAGATTCATAATACATGATGCGATTAATTAAAATTATAAGCAAACAAAACATTTTTAGTTCTCTTTTAACTAATGAGGTGATTTCCTTCTCAAAGTGATTTCGGACACTTATTGCAAAGGCATCGATATATCTTATATACTATGTCATATAAATATCATATACTGTATGTTAGCTAACTGCTTAGTAATTACTCGATTTTGCTAAAGTGTGCTGAAGTACAGTATTAGTCAAATCGGCTCTAGAGAACTCGGTGATTTAATACATACTCTCTATCAGTTTGGTGGAGAGGAATCCTGGACAGCACAACAAATGTTTTCTAGCATGAAAAAATAAAAAGTCAGGCATGGTATTATTTTAAAAAAACTTACTTCATTTTCTCATAAGCAACGAAATCAGAATGTACAAAACCGAAAGAAAATAGTATTTAAACAAAATAAAATCTGCCGTAAAAATGCATTATAGGTTATAATTCATATTGCATATTTTATCGATTTTTCTTGGTATACAGTAGAACACTAATGACGCCAGAGAAACCTCTGCATTGTAGAATGCTATTATTCTTTAAGGGTAAACATTGACTTATTCTTTTGTTATAGCGTATACGTATAAAAAGACCGTGTTTTCACCAGTCGTATTAGTGAACATTAATTAAATTTTAAATGGGCATTTAAGAAAATTGATATATTTAAATTTTCTTTTCAATTTTATTAGCCGTAGTTTTTAGGATGCATGGCTGACTGGAAAACACTTTGTCTTGGCTAGAACCGATCTATATGTTTATAGAAATGAGGACGGCCTTTAACTTAATGTCACGCAAGAAACCATGCCATGTGCCCTGAACCACTTCGGAACGATAACACTATTTCGCTTTAGTCGATCAACCTACTTATCAACAAAATGACTTGCCACAACTATCCAGAGCAATCGAGAGTTACTGTATATCAGGGAGACCATCTCTCATCTATACTGTTTAACTCGATCTCCGATGAGATTCTATTTCATGTTAACCCCAGATACTGTTTCGACGTGGTTGGTTGGCGCTCAAGTGTTGCTTTGACAGATAATAAGTAAATGAATAATGCGTTTATTAACAAAAGATTGGGAATCAGAAGTTGACCGAGCAAGGAACTTTGAAATGATCAGTCAATAAAGGAATGGATGCGAGCACTCGGCAGAAGAGGAGACATACGGGAGTGGAAAATATGAGATTTGTTAAATAGGTCAAAATATCCCCAATCATAGATTTGCCGACACCACTGGCTTGATTGCAGAGTCACAAGTAAGGCTTCAAGAGGTGCTATAAACAAACTAGCTGAAAGATAGGAGGATATCATAGAGTGTTATTCAATATTGATCCTCACATATGGTAGCGAGTGATGGACCATCTCACAAGAAATTAGAAACGAATTGAAGCGAAAAAAACTAAACAAAGCATTCTGAAATCGTAAAAGCCGGCTAGAATGTTTTGGACATGTAATGAGAAAAGAGGCTATATAGAAAATCCGAATGTGACCGGTGAAATCGACGGAACAAGAAGAGGTAGGCAAAGATTAACATACTACATTGGCAAATGGAAGAACGTGTGAGATCAGGTAGAAGGACAAAAATTGGAAGATGTGGAAATCCTTAATGAGCATAGTACTTAATGATGATGATTTAAACACACAGCGTTTTAAGAAAATAATTTCAAATATATGTTTTTGTACAGCATTTAAAAACGCTGAATTTCTGGAGTTCAAAGACTCGTCTTCTAACGTACTACACTTCTGAGAAAGCTGCTGAATAAAATATCAAAGGTACACTTCCCTGCAGACACATTAGCATAGCTAATCTTAGGATTACTATCCCTGATAAAGTGCCCGAATGAAGATTGCCTGCAGCAATTCCGCCAGGCCAAACTAATAAAATGTTTGTTTTATAGTCCTATCAGCAAGCTATTCACGTCCAACTATCCTCGCCTGTGCTAACATATTGACGTTGTTCCCTTGATTAATATTTACTAAAAGCGTGTCAAGATGGCATTAGACATCCTATTGGCATTTTCTATATCGGCATTTGGCACTGCCCTTATACTATAGGGTATACGCACAAGTTTTTAGTGCACTGGGTAGACCTTTCGGTACAAATTCTTTATCTACGTGATAACAACATTAAAACAACTCTGCAACTGTTGTTATTCACCATCTGGAAGAAGCAACACCCACTGCAATATCAATAAACCAGCGTTATTCATTTCAAGTTAACAAAGTTTAAACACTGACAACATTGCATAACACAGTGAACAATTAAGGGGTTCATTTAAAAAAAATAATAAGTATTCGAAAGTCCAAATGATCATTATTATTATTATAAATAGAAAGTTTGGAAATTTAAATTTAACTACGAATAGTTTTGCGTCCCAAGATAAAGTGCGTTCTTAAAAAAATAAACTACCTAAGTGAATAATATTTATAATTTTATCCTTTAAAATAAATGCGTACATTGCCTCGATTACAAAGCTTGTGTTGTGTTTGTTATTCAAAAGTAATTGTTTGTGTGTGTGTGATTTCGTGTTCGCTATCTCCTCATATACCATCAATTGGGGAGAGCAGAACTTTTCGGTTCCCATTGTTTTTATAGCTGAGCAAACATACGCTATATTTGATTAATTTTTACCCATATGGGTGGCACAACTTCTCTATCAATGGTCTTTTACACTCTTTTGACACAATCAAAACTTTACGTAATTTTCTATAACAGTTCTTGGTGTGCGATATCAATGAAATTGCATGGACAGTTCTTGATGTGCGATCTCAATGAAATTGCGTGGACAGTTCTTGATGTGCGATCTCTATTAAATTGCGTGGACAGTTCTTGGTGTGCGATCTCAATGAAATTGCGTGGACTGTTCTTGATCTGCGGTCTCAATGAAATTGCGTGGACTGTTCTTGATCTGCGATCTCAATGAAATTGCGTGAACAGTTCTTGATGTCCGATCTCTATGAAATTGCGTGGACAGTTCTTGATGTCTGATCTCAATGAAATTGCGTGGACAGTTCTTGATGTGCGATCTCAATGAAATTGCGTGGACAGTTCTTGATGTCCGATCTCTATGAAATTGCGTGGACAGTTCTTGATGTGCGATCTCAATGAAATTGCGTGGATTTTAAAAACACCTTACGCCGCAGTAAAATGACCACTTATCAATCATTGCATTCCTCATTACTGATTTATTGGTTGATTTGTTCTAACACATTAAACGCAATATCTCTAAATTTGCATTACTGATTCGGACAAAATTTGAACATTTGTGTATAACTTGACCATGAAACATATTGCAGAATATCAGAATAATCGAGTTTTTGATATATAAAAGTAATAATTACATTCACATTCAAATCTGGCGACCGGTTTTTCTTGAAATTGTTTTATGGAAATTAATACAGCAATTGAATTATATACTAATTACAAATGATGTTGCTTTGGTTACATTTCGAGCTAGCATACTCAATCTGCATTTAATATATTATGTACAACTCGCAGGTATGTCTGAAATATAGCGAATCTTGTTTTAACTGATTTTGAAGATATTTATAAACCTTCTACTGAATGCAAAAAGAACAAAGATAATGGTTATCGACAAAAACATAACTAATTATAATGCTTTTAACTTGAATAGACAGCACCTCGAAGAGTCAAATAATTTGATCCACCTAGGATCAATGATCAACGCATGATACAACAAATTAACCGAAGAATCAATACTGCAAGAACATCAGAGCGATCAACAACCAACTAAAATTACGATTGGCTCGGTAAACAGCATTTTTAGAGAGAGCGAGAGTATACGTCAAAACCTCTATAATATTATTTATTAAGCATACAGATAAAAAACACTCTATAATCAATTAGAAGATCGTATATCCAAACAAAAATCGGTTAATGATTCTGCATGCAATTATGAAGTCACCAGTAAAACAATGAATAAAAATTATTATGGACATAAATGACATAAATGGAAATTTAGATAATGAAGGGTACAGAAAAGAGAAGTGATGAATAAATCTATATACTAAAAATTAGACATCCCAAAAAATATTGGTTCACTTGAATTGCTAAACTACGCACGTGTAGCGTCGTTTAAGCTGAATAATAATTGCTAACATAAAGAAAATTAGTCAAACAGATATGTCTACAACATTTAGGCAAATGTGTGCACGTGTTTATGGGATCGCTTTAGGTTATTTGTTTATTGATACTTTTGGAGGAACTAATATTCAGAGGCAGAAATTACATAATCTTTCCATCACAAACAAAATAAAGATTAAATGTACAGTATGTCAACCTTTATTAGCACTAGAGGACCCAAAAATCATTACATTTCAACAATTGTTGAAGTGTTTCAAATACATTTGCAAATATCCGACTAATTAAGTAAATCAAAATTTGAATTATACACGAAATATCATTATCATCATCATCATTATGTCTGGTGGGGCTAGATGCGCTACGATCTCACACTTTCTTACAGTCCTCAGCTGCATTTACCGCTGCTAACCGGTCCTTCGCCAGTCCACTTCTTGATGTTGTCGATCCACGACTTTGCCAGAGGTCGGGTTCTATTTTTAGCTTCTATAGAACCTTAACTGATCTTGTCGACATATCATTTGTCCAACGAATCTCATCTGCTGTCTGCAACTTGAGATAATTTCGTCCAATGTTGTCGAGCACCCACTGATTGGTTCTTCTTTCCTTCCAAGACTCTTGCGAGACTTTAAGGTACGGCCACACTTCAATATCATCAATTCTGCGCAAGTCATCTTTAGTCGTAGCCCAATACTAACACCATTGGAAGCTACTGAAAAGCTGTTGCATGAACAAGTCGAATCTTGGGCCTTATGAAGATTTCACTACTCTTTCAAATTGTTGGCTTTCTTTGTGTTGCAGTTCGTGACAGCAAATCTTCTTTGAGCTACTTCCTTTAGTTGTGAAGAGTGAGTCCAAGTGAATAAACTCTTCCACCTCTTCTAACCGTTGACCTGCAGTTCCACAGCATATCTATTTAGCATATTAGAATCAATTTCCACGATTTTGGTCTTCCCAGAGTTAATAGCTAATCCAGCGTGGTAATTCAACAGACAGATTCAATAGACATCCGGGAACACATTCAGTCAATCTGAATGCCGTGGCAGAGTCCTGGCATTGGTGGGTCCTGCTCTCTCCGTTGGTAGAGGTCAAGTAGTCTCACACCGGTTTGCTTTCCATCCTAACCTCTGTTGAAACGTCAGCTGTTGACGGACTTGTGCCCGCTTTCCTTCATTTCAAATCGATAATGCGAGTTTTTCCATTTGATTTTTATCAGTGCCTAGCCAACGAACCTATCTGATGATCGTCTGCATAAACTGTCGACGTGCACTAGCATGGCGTAGCATCTTCTTATTGGAAACCGTGTTTGTACATGTGATCTTTGTCATTCAGCGGACGGAGAACAGCCCAGAGAAGAGCATGTTGGAGCCTAGATCACTGAGGTGAACGACCAGAGAGAGTTGTGTATTCATATTACTCGATAGCTTGATACTCCGTGAAAATTAAAAAGAATCACGATTATTTAAATGATGTTGTAGTACATCTGCGAGAATTTAACTAGGACTCTCAAGCTACTGATATGAAAACCCAAGTTACAAAAAATTGCGCAACAAAAACAGAATAAGCACCCCACTGCATCATTGACAAGATTGGCAAATTGTATGCAGACGACAGGTTATATATTCTTCTACGGACAGATATCACAAAAACGCGTAAAAATGCTCTGGGCTATCACATGCTTATACGAGGAGGAGAAATATCACTGCGGGATTTTGTTCGTCTATTTGTCTCCTTTGCATAACCTCCACATAGGCACCACGATTGAGGTGGTCGAACTTTGCCTGGGTCCAGTAGATCAGGACGACGAAGCTTGTACCAACAACTGGTGTGAGCTCCAGAAGCTAGACGCAGAAGGGAAGCAAATCACTTTCCAGAGGGTGCCATCACATTGTCGGATTATGGGAAATGAAGAGTCTGACCGTGTTGTAGCACTGGGGGTTGTAAAAGACTAGAGCAACTCCAATATACCACTGTGAGTAGCCAAAGCTCATATACGGAAATACCACCGTAAACAATACGCCTGAAGAAAGGACAACTGCCCCATTGTCGGAAGAGGTCGACCACCGGAGATATCAAGACTTCAAGATGTGCTAGCCAGCCAGCTGAGGACAGACCATTCGTTCTTGCTGCGGGCCTACAGACACCGAATTGGCAGGAAACACGAACACCTGCGAAAAGTGCAGGGATGCACCGGAGACAGCCCCAGGTAGACCCCACTTCGCTCTAGAGTCTTTGGTGGCCCGATTGTAGTCATTGATGAAGTTATTTACAGTCCAGCACTGGTAGATTTCTTGAGGGGTACCGGCCGATCTTTGTAAAGCCGGGCCATGGAAGATGACTCTACCAATGGTGGGAAGCAGAAGAAGGAAGAGAAATTTACTGGAAAAATAGTGAGCTAAAGACTGTGAAGAGGTTGGATGGATGACATGAGATACCGGTACTTTAGTAGTACTTTAGGTGGATCCACAGTTACTCCTTCTATATGATCGATCATGAGTTTGTAAAGATCGAACAAAAGAGAAATGATGTATAGTTAACCTCTGAGAAATGGCCGTCTTATAAAAAATAGATTCTGAGCAGGGCATTTAGGTAAATCTTTCCAGAAAAATAGTTTTTATTCATTGCTTCATCTATTGTACAGAACCTTTGTTTATGTCAGCTGATATCATGCTGTTGTACAATAGTGATCATTTTTACAACTTTCAACTTCTTGTTCATTTAATTTACATCAATATTTTCATTTGTCTTAAAAATAACGAATTTCCCTCGAAATATTTTCACAGGGAAGCTCGGCTCTTCACTCAGAGAGATAAGGAAATCCTATATAGGAGGTTTTAAAACTTCACATAAGATTTATTGCATTAACTGTTTCTGGGACTAATGCAGTTTGTACCCCTTAACGAATTCACTTCATTTTTCTACAAGTCAATATGACATTAGAAGCAACTTCATCTCGAAATTCGTACTGCTCACAAAGTACTGATTTTCACCATTTGGTGAAAGTTTATCTGTGTAATTGTAGGCTTTGAGCTGTATTCTCATAGCTTTAGGGTGACCATTAGACGACAGTTTTGGCCTTTGTGTGATTTGCTTAGCCTTTTATCCTCACCATATCTTTTTGTAATTCGTGTGTATGCTGTTTTGCTGAGTCATTACCATTTCTTGGGAATGAGTCAGCAAACATCCGGACATTTGATAATGGAGCTGAGTTAGGTCAGGCTATAGTGAATTGTATGAATGCATTCCGCTAATACACAGGTTCTCTTTATAGCTTGTTTGAATCAGTAAGAAACTTATAGAGAGCAAATTCAACCAGACGGAAAACCTCTCTTTGATTGGATTGGATTGGATATTCTATTGTTTCAATTGAGTTTTATCAACCACAATTGTATGAAAGTGTTATAATAAACATCGAAATCAACTTTTAATATTCATTTTTCATATTTATTAATCATTATAACACGTCAAGATTAATTTAGTATTTTACTTCATGTAAATTACCCACTCCAGTTCAAATTTCCCGCCATTGTTTGAGCAATCAAAACACTCAAAAACAATAGCGGTACATTTGAAGGAGGTACAGACTGCATTGGCTCCCTATATTTACATTAATAAAGAAAAATAGTACATATTTCTTCCCTTTTTTCAGCCTTCTCCTGTCCTGAACAACGTGGTGCCGCCCGCCATCACGATCGGTATTTTGAAGTAGATCGGGGCAGCGCCACATACTTCATTCGTTTGATAAGGAAACTAGTAAGGTACAGTACATACATCCTAAAATACATATATGTTATTCTCTCTTTTTGATTGCTCTTTAACAAGTTCTCTTTTCTTTATTCTATCGTGAATCAAGAGAATCAGATAGTTGTGACAGACACTGCTTTCATATGATAATATATACTAATTGCATACTGGGAGAAATTAATATTATCAATTGTTTTCAACTGTATCAATTAAATGAGTTATAGGCTATTAAATTTATATTCAAATAAAAGACGGACGGCCTCAAGATTATCGTTGCTGTTACAATATACTTTTGCTATACAGTGTATAGTGTAGAGGATGAACTAAAAGGTTCCTTGTATATTCTGAGGGTTTTGATTTAGGAGAATATTGATTTCACATATATAAGTTATTATTACAATATTGATATATTTTTAATCAAACGTAACAAAATATTGGCGATAAAGATGCCATCTTCTTTTGAATCCTCTTCTGTGCTCCTTGATGCGTTCGGCCAAATATCGTTTAGTGCGTCCAATATGGGACACGTGGGTATCTATCTCACACGCAAAAGAATGAAGGTGCACATAAATTTAGAAGAGGCCCAAGTGCAGTCTACACACATCTCGATTGAATGAACCACAGTTCGGTTTGATCCACTCGGCATGTGATGGCTTGGAGATGGCGATCCATGAGGCAGTGGAGATAAGAGCTCTAACTAATAACTATGCTTTTGTTAAGTTATTGCTTTCATGTTTGTTGAACTTGTACCCGTATGCATTATTTAAAACATATTGGCTTGATAATGACTATGGAACGATCGAAACCGATTGCCATTAAATGTTTAGTATATGTAAACTTTTTTTAATTTTTCGTATTCGATTCTTTATCTGTACTTTATTATAAGTTTACCTGACCGGCGCTATCTACGTAACTCTATGTTGTCGGTGTTCGCCCAAATATTTGATGCAAGAGAGAGGATGAATGACGGAGGAAGAATGGAATATACTGTACTGTAGTGGGACCTAGCACCTTCATCATCAGTTCATTTTCCTTCTGTCAATCCTTTCCCCAGTATCATTAACTGTATCTATCAGATTGGACTGGACCATTGGACTTTCTACCAGTGGATATCACCCACCAAAATCACCAAAAATATTTGGTATTTGCGCCCTGTTCTGCGCTTCGTGCATCTACCGGACACATACAAATCGCCGACGCACTCCGTTTAAAGAAAAACTTTTTCCAGTCAAGTGAATCGATGATCTAGAGAGATAGAATTAAAAATCGGAGCTAAGCCGGTTGGTTTCGTTGCGAGAGAGAGAGAAAGTGAAGGAAAGAGAATATAACTGACAGGTCAAGGTAGACTAAGGGAGTGGTGTCAATCTTGACCCAACAGCAGAAGCATTCAGGTCTAGCCAGTTCTCCCATTCTTCAAACCATCTATATCCATCTGACTAACTGTACAGTACACTCGACATGCGACCAAAAGGACACAAGCAGAGATGTCAAGAACTAGGTGACATCTAATGAGATAAAAGAAATAGCGATGCTGTGGAACGGTGGTGCATATACTGTAGTGTTGAAGAAATCTTTCAAAAATAGCAAAGACAGTTTTGGAAAAACTTGAAAAAGTACTATAAATTTTGTTTTGGACACAGGCCGCAGAATGATATTTGTGGTTTCCAAGTATTGCAATATGTTTCCAATCCTGACACAGAAGTTTGTAGATAAAACTAAAAACCAATCTAATTGACATCCAGCATGTTGTTCTGTGGTCATACAGATATCTCGGCTCAGGAAGTTGGGATATGTATGCGATTAAGAAGATGAACCAAGATACAGCAAGATGGTATGACTAGAATGTATGGGGTAAGGAGCACACACGGATGGAGACAATAGACACTAAAAATAACCCATTATGGCACCAGTCTGTTACTTTGTGGATATGGGGTGAGGTTAGTGATCTAGAAAGATAGAGGAAGAGAGAAGCGCCGTTCGGCAGAAGGTCCGTTCGACCCGAGAGTAGCACAACGTAGAAGAAAGGAAATGAAGAAGACTCACTCGGCCTGTATGTGTGTGTGTGGTTACGAGTCCGGAGAAAGTCTCTCTCTCTCTTTCTCTCTCTCTCTCTCTCTCTCTCTCTCTCTCTCTCTTTCTCTCTCTCTCTCTCTCTCTCTCTCTCTCTCTCTGGCTCTCTCTCTCTGGCTCTCTCGGACTTTCCAAATCTTGCTGCTCGGTTTCTGGACTGGGAGCAAACGCTGCTCCTGCCCGAAGTTCACACGGCGCCTCGATTTACATAAGTACAAAGAGGAAATTAATTGGGGAAAGAGGAGCGCAAATTGTCGCCTCTGCGTTGAT
This sequence comes from Nematoplana nigrocapitula, assembly GCA_032274565.1. Lineage (NCBI taxonomy): Eukaryota > Metazoa > Platyhelminthes > Proseriata > Nematoplanidae > Nematoplana > Nematoplana nigrocapitula. Next base: position 10,509 of record JAUYWV010051230.1, read on the forward strand.
CTCTGCTCGAGGAGACAAGGGAGTCCCAGGGGGAGTCTGTGAATGAATTCCGCGCGGTATCTACACGCCTTACGCTTCGACGAAGATTATTCGGGGAGGGGGGCGCTGGTGGTTGGAAGGGAAGCTGGAGTTCTTCTCCCCGTCCCCTTCTTCTCTCCTCATCCTCCTCCTCCTCCATTCCCATTCACTCGCCGGTGGTACACCCTTCCTCCTCCTTGCTTCTCCCCGCCGTGGCACGCGCCCATCCCTCCCTCATTCCCCCAATCTTGGGGGGCAGCTATAAACGCGGCGTTAGGAGGCAAGAGGCAGCAAGCAAGCATAGGCGGGGGTGTGGTAAGTTCGCAGGAGCAGTTGTAGTGCTGTCGACGTTCTCGCCCAGTCGTCTCTCGCCTTCCATTGTCCTCTACCCCCACTACTCCCTTCTGAATGCTCCGCCTGAGTGTCTGCGACTGACAAGCAAGGTGGTAAAGGGTTCCGCTGGTTAGTTCGAAAATTCCCAGTTAGTCAGCCAACCATCTCCGCCAGCGCCAGCTACCAGACTGCATAGTAGACAGTGTCCGACAGATCAACTTTAGGTGGTGCGTGTGTGTGTGTGTGTTTGATAGAGAATTGGTTGGAAGGGGACAACTGAGAGAGTTTGGGCTAAAAAAGGGGGCGCGTCGGCGGCATCGCGCGAATGTGCTGAAAGACTAATCAACGATTACCATTAGCACAAGCGGGATAACACACCACAAGCAGACTGCTGCTAACAACCGCGCTCACCCAACTCCGAGAGCTAACCGGGTGGAAATTGAACAAGTTCTATGACACAATTCGCCAGTGTGCACCCAGGAAAAATCATCTTCCACCGGACAATGTTCTCTTTTTCTCCACCTCCTCCTCGTGTCACCTCCATGTCTTCAGTAGCTCGATCGTATTGTCAAAGAGGAAAAACTATAAGCATTATTCATTGAAAACCAGCAGTCTGAATAAGCATGGCAGGAGTACGACTGCAGATGAACAGTCCACCACCCCCGTGCGTCTGTGCAAGCAGTCTATAGTAGATGCCATCATCATCATCTTCGGAACGGAAAGGGGAAGCTAGAAGCAGCTGTTCATTTACGATTGGGTCAACTTATCCTGTCGCATTATAATATCTCATCGCGACCGACACACTCCCTGCTCCCATCCCGGCGATTCATTCCACTGCAGAGAAGGAAAAAGCGCATCCGCTGTGCTGGGTTCTTCTCTGACTCGCTACTGTGCGACTGTGCTACTGCTACTGTACGAAGTGCCGTGCGCGCGCACACACCACACACGCACACAATTCTGCTGCTCGCTGTAGACTGTGCCGTAACACTATGTCGCCCTCTTCTCCTCCAGCAACACCTCCGACTACAACACAAACGATCGTAGATCAACATTTGTACTTGAACTGCTGCCTCAAACAAATAATCTTCTAACTAATTTATCTGATTCTCAGTGTTTGTGTGTATTTGTGGGATTCGAACCATTGATTGTCCGCGATCAAGAGTACTACATACATATAGCTGGCATCGGGAAACGCAGCCCGGCCGTCAACCAGTTGAGTCATGGACACGAGCATCGTCTTCAAACTTGGACGGATTTTTCGGACATCCTACGGCGGGGACGGAGTCGATTTTGTCGACCAACTCAACTACCAATTCACGAGTGGACTCATGGTTATTTTTATCGCGGTCATCGGATTCAGGCAATACGTCGGTGAGTAGAGGACCAAGTATTGCAACTATATCAAACGTATCTCAGAGAAGAGAAAACACATTTATTTTAGTCCCACATAGCTACGTGGCTTAAATGTTTTTAATTTTTAATCAGATAAGTTAAACTTTCCAATATGTGGAAAATCATTTTAGGACACCCTATAGAGTAAAGAAGTCAAATTTCTAAATGTTAGATGAATGTCTCTAATTTCAGCAGGTCAATGATTTCGTGCATTTTCTATATTTTCATATTACTCAACTGCTTTTCCCAAGAGTGACACTGTCTAGACATATTATTAAACATAACTATATAGCTTCTGTGCGGAGTTCTACGGCTAATTAAATTTTGAACTCGGAAACTTTCGTTCACTGTGCATCTACGTCATCTATTTAAACGAAACACCGATTGTTTACAGTGTTTTTAACCAAACAAGTTACAAAACAATGTAAACAAGACACGAGGAAAGCGAATATGCGACTGTTCTTTACTTTTTACAAAACTTATTCCGTATTTCACAACAAAAACTTCAATATTACTGGCACAGTTTGTCAATATACTAAATCTGTTTGTAGATTGTGCAGTACAGGTTGGGCACGCAATACGCGTTGAGTAATTTGTGATCAAAAACATATTTTTAGAGAAAAAATACAACTTGTTGGTTGTTAAGAGAGAATTCAGACTTATTAATACAATACTTTGACTTTGAAAGTACCCATCTTAAAGTCACAACACTTAGATGAGGAAGTTTGACAATGATTGATAAAACAAAATGGTAAAACTAATACGAAAATGATGGAACGTTTTGTGCAAAACGTTCATTTTTCTGTGTAATAGAAAAGCAAACAAGACAAATGCTTGACTAATCCTTTTCTATATAAGTCATTGCTTCTAAAACAATATTTTCACATTTTAAAGCTAATTAGACCAATTCCTATTATGTTTTTGCTGGTCGTTTGTGTGGTCTCAAAAATCTTTCATGAGCATATTTTCAAACGTATACTGCGTGAAATAATGAGCTACTATTTTTAGATTAAGTATTTTTTTCTTCAAGTATGGCTTTCTTTTATCTTTCATGTTCTTTACTGTCAGTCAAATAGTTATATTTTTACAATAATATCGCTACAGACCACTTCGCACCTTCGGGTTTTTTAAAAGCCAATTAGTAAATTGATATATAAATAATTTCAGCACTAGACGATAGGAAACTAACAGAAGACAACAATTCAGCGCATAATTTTGCCAATTTGGCAAATCCCGAATTGAATAGCGTCGTTTTTCTTATAAAATTTACACCATTCTAATCACAGGTGCCGGTTTTCATACTCTTAACAATTATTTGTTAAAAGTTTGAATTTCTTAACTAGTCTTCTCCCTAACTTACAATTTACCGTTGAGTTTGAAAAAGATAATTCTTTATATTTCCTTGATATCGAGCTAAAACATTCTGGTCGCAATCTAGAAATTAGTTGGCATTTAAAATTTACCAATACTGGTCGTTATATCCCGAATTGTGCCTTGTGCGCCTTTTAAATATAAAACTGCGACGATTCGTTCTCCTTTTACCGTTCTAAACGCTTTGCTCAAATAATTTATTATATAATGAGGCTTGTGGAAAAATAACTAAGATATTTCTATCTAATGGCTATACTAATCAGATAATTAATTCTATTAAAAACTCTGTTGAATCAATTTTCAACCGTATTGGTTTTCAAGAAGTGAAGAAATCTAAAATCTTTTGGAAAATCCCCTTTGTTGCAAATAGTGAGAAGATTTTTAATAGTAGTGTAAAACATATAAACAATAATTTTATTAAAAATTATTTTCGTTTAGTTCCGTGTTACACTACGTTAAAAACCAGTAACTTTCTTTCGAAATAAGGACTCTGTCTCTCCTGATCTTGCTTCTAATGTTGTATACGCATATACTTGTGAGCGTTGTTCTAAACGCTACATCGGCGATATCACGAAACATTTGGCGTCCAGGATTACTGAACACCTTAGAGCGAATCCTGCGAGTGAGATATCAACACACTGCCACCCAGCCAGCAAAGAATCATTCAAGGTTGTGTTGAGAACTGTCTTCACGAAGATTGCTTGAAACTATCTCCATCGATCAAATTCAAAGTGATCTTCTTCTTAATGAGCGGGGTGCTTCTGTACCTATCTACCTTCATCTACGAATGTTACTCAGTTTTGTGTAATCTGTATTTAAATCAATGTTTTATATGTGTGATGAAGAAGGTTTATATACCTTCGAAACGCGTAAGCTTTATTAATATACGCAGTTTTTAATTTTCAACATGAAAAGCCTTGGCTCTTTATCTTTTATCAATGACTTATATTAATGAATCCCTTATAATCATAATAATACTGCATGTAATATCATTTATATACTATTCTATAGAAAGTTAATATTGGAATATCTAACCACTCAGGTTTTCGATGCAGTCTAATCGTAAATATGCATAGTGATTGGTGAGAATTGTGTGCATTTGTGAGTAGTATGCAATATAAAATTGGTCAACGATACAATTATTCTTTCCGTCCCATATTTCATGAAATCCCTATTGTGCAATCAGATTTATTTGAAATCATTTCTACAATGCGGATTACACATTGCAGTGTCACTTAGTATGAAATACAAGCTTCCTTTATTCAGATTCAACCTGTACAACACAAATTCACACTTGTAAATCAACAATCAACCATCTGTTTGTGGACTGCGCATCGTTTATTCATCTTATTTTAGTTATGTTCCACAGTCATACCATGCGATTTGTGCAATTACCGTAATTCATGATTGTCCTCTGGTTGTGCTTTATTTAGACTGACAATTTTAAATGTATGAATTTGAAATTAGTCGATTTGAAAATGAGGGAGATATACTGTATGTATACTTTGGTCGCCTTCCATTATTCTGATTTTGTTATAATCTAATCGAATTTACCTACTTATTTACGCCCTTGGAAACAATAAATATTGTGTACACCGAAAAAATGCGTTTTATAAACCAAGATATGGAAGAAATGAGCTATGTCGTTTCGTTTGTAACATACGCACATACTGCATGTATAGACCCTTTTATAGAGATGCGAGTAAAAACCTTTCCCTGCTGTATGTGGCGTGTTTGTGTATATAGCGAAAAACATATTGGAGAACTCAGCAATCTCCCTCTTCTTCCTCTATAGATCGCTAATTTAGCTGATTTTTCCCAACGTTTTCTCAATGGATATCTATATGCCATTCTCGTTGTAGTATAATCGAGTTCCGTTCTTTTTATGTTCATTTGAAAAGCTTGTTCCCGTCGCTGTTTCAATTCAGCAAGTAGACTTTTTGTGTGCGGGAAGGGGAAGAAATAAAAGCAACTGTTTGCACACATGCTCCACTTGCTTAACAGTTGGTTGCTACGTATACATGTCGCCATTCGGTAATCCTCGCCCCAACATTCGCTGTGATTTTCAACGTTTTTGTGTATTTACATTTTACACTAAAGGTATACGAGATTTTAGCGAAATTTATTTTTTCTCTTACAACGATCTTAGTCTATATTTTCGACAAAGAGATCATGTATTTCCAGTTCATGAGCTCAAAGATCGTTTCGACTATTTTGGTCGTTTCTGTTCTACATAACTATTGCTATAATATCAATCGTAAAATTCATATAAGTTTAATGTACAACATTGCTATCAGCAACGATTGAAATTATCGTTCATTTAAATGCCTATTACCAGTACTATTTCGCATAATGAAGAGTCTTTCTTTTTCATGTAATGTATTTGAAAATTCAAATGGGTAGAATGTTAACAAATAATGTACTAGTACATTATTCAACAATGCATAATATTAAACAACATCATCAATAAATCAATACATTTTTACAAGTCAATTGAAAGAGAGCC
>JAUYWV010051341.1:0-16125 GCA_032274565.1 Nematoplana nigrocapitula
CGCCTCAGAAGGGTGGTCGCAATTTAACCAAAAGCCCAACTTTCACAGAACACCATACATATGCCCAAGCCTAACCACGATGTCCTGTAGGCACGTGAATTCGCACCACCCCTTAGGGTGGTCCCCGGGGACACCGTGTGCGCAGAGGCACTGGTGGTTTCACGATTGTCCCCAAGAGAAGGTGATCAAGTGAGGTGAGGGTTAGACTGCAGGTATTTACGAACCCACGCAATCACAATCTCAAATATGTTTTAAATACTCCATGGCAATGTAACATGTCAGACTGCTATCATAACAACGCCAAGGACGGCCAAAGAGCACCTCCAAAACATCATATAATATTGCCTATTTGATTATCAAGGGACACATTGTTGCTATCCTTGAATAGTCAAAGGCGTTGTTGTTGTTGTTGTCAGGGTAGCCCCAACCATCTCAGATACAAAACCGCATCTACCTTCAGTATCTAGATTGTCTCAGAAGGGACGCGAAGCCGTTTGTATCACCAAGATGAGGCTGTGTGATTAACATGTAACAGAGGTGGACACCAAGCGATATCCAACTTGTCTACAGCACTGTGGGTCTCAGAAACGGCATTTTAACCAAAAGGCCAAACTTTCAGACACGTCATCAAGGCTGAAGTATACATAAAAAACTGTAGCAAAAGAAAGAGATCAAAAATAGAGCGGTAAATTCAATTTTAAATTCAGATTTCAAATTTCGCGTGAGCGTGGGAAAATGTTTGGGCGGAGGAAGAGGGTTTTTTCCCGGTGAGGGAATACCCGTGACCTTGACCTACGTATGACGTCATCATTTCGGATTTTCCATTCTATTTTTCGATTAGTTAGAATCAACGCAACTATTACTGTTCATGTTTAAGTAGGAAAAGGTGATGACATTTGTCTGAAGAATGAAGGTGAAAAAAAATGAAGCAGTTAATTACTAACAAATTTCACTTTATGGTTAGCATGTTTTGATGAAATGGAAACCGAAACAACTGTGTCAACAACAGCAACCTACGGTTTACCCATCGCAACCAAGAGAGGGGCGGGTTTAGCGCGGAACCTGGATCCGGAAGCACCGGAAGCCAGAAAGGAAGAACAAGACTGAAGGGAATTATGGTTTGAGAGTATAGAAACGACTTCTAAAATGCCAACGATAATAATGTGAGGGGGATAACCTAGACGATGCGCTGATTTTACTTTTTTGAGCTATCATTTGTTCGTGTTTAAATGATTGGTTATGATCGGATATTAATTGTGGATTATCTAAGAAGAGTAAAGTTGTTTTTTGCATGTAATTAGGTATCTGCTTAAAGTTTCAAATAAAGATGTTACTCGGAAAATATTTAAAGCTAGGCTGATCTATAAATTCAGTTGCCTGCTCTTGGATCAAACCGTCCAACCCACCTCTCAATATAGACGCCATGTTCAACTGTGCTAAAAATAGTTGTGTTTTGTGCGTCGTAATGTTTGTTTAAATTTGTTATTATTTCCTCGATTTATTCGACACTTTTGAATCTGCTTGAAAATGCCCAACTGGTACTTCATAGGCGAAATGCATATTAAAAAAGCGCAGTTCCTTTCTCTCTATAGGCACTGTATACATAAGAGATTGGATTGAATTCTTAAGAGAGAGAGAGAGAGAGAGCGTTAATTTTATCTTATGCAAACACGCAGATACGTATAAATTATTAGTCTTATTTTTCCATGATTGATGATGCTTGACAAGCAGCTTTTATTACTCTTGAATAAAATGGAATAAGAAATATGGACGACCACCGATTTAAAGTATCATAATTGAATACCTCCTCCACCGCTGCCTGCCTAATATCTCCGCTTTTCTTCTCTGACGTCATACTTTGAGCATGCGTGGGTGGCTTTCACGAGTATAGGCAATACGCTATAGGCTTGAAATAGAGAATGCGACCACAAGTGTTGTTTGATATGTTGCGTGTTGGTGAATTGTTGTTTATAAATATATTTTGGATTGAAATGAAATTAATATTGAATTTAAATAATCTTCTTGTTTACTGAAACGTGGTTGGAGCTCTAAAGGCTGCAAACAAGAGGTAATCTTCTGTGGGGAAATGGCCCGTTTTTACGGTCGTGATAATTTAGATAATAGTTTAGCTCCGCTCGTCAAGAAGATAAGCGTATTTTAGACCGCCTATAATAGTGAACTAGGAGTTCCCTTTGAACATCACTGTTAAATAGAGTCGTCCCCGACAATTCCAAGAATTGAAATGTCAAGCTGAAAATTGCAAAGTCCAAGGTCGCGATGTGAATCGTAACCTAGTAGGTTTTGTTGACCTATTTTAAAAGCTTAAATTTGGGAAATTCCATTCGAAGAATTGTTGGCCTTTTAAGGTGGTTGTTTGACGTAGTGACTCGTGTGGTTCGCTAATAAACTATTGTGACGTACATTAACCGCTTCAACTGTTTGTCTTTTCTGGCATTTCGCATTTCTTCGAAAAATGGCAAGCAGTGCGCTCCTCGATGAAGATTTGCTTAACGATGACAAGTAGTTTCTAGAAGATCTTCAGCGGTTTTATTTAGTGGCCGATGAAGTCCAAGAAGATTCAGCGCGGAAGAAATTTTCTGCCCGAACTGATAAGCGAATCCGGTCAACTCTCAAGCTGTTCGAATTATATGGGTGAGGTGGAGAAATCAACGAAACCGTCTATCAGTTTCGAGGCGAAGGTTTCCAGAAGAGCTAAATGAAGTACTTTCAACATTTTGCTAAAGTGTCCTCCGGACATAAAACAGTCAGTTTAGCTCCGGAGACATGTCAGTTTAACTCCGATGTTCACTACGATGACTATAGGTTAAGTAATAAATTTTAGATTTTTATAAAGTATAAATAAATGTTTATTTACGAAAAAATTTGTTAGTCACGATATTTTACAAAAATTGATGTTTTAGAAGGTTTTCAAGTTCCGAAGTTCCGAAACTCCATTCATAATTTCACACCTTAAAATAGTTAGTGCCTGCGTCAGTCGTTTCTGATTGGCTGGTTGCACGCATCGGGTTTCCCTACTAAATGCCCGCAGCTAAATGTGAATTCAACATTTCTAAAACTCCATTCATAATTACAGAAATATAGATTACAAATTTTTTTCATCAAAATGTCCAATAGAAATGCACAGAAACACAGTAAAAGTATTGTAAACAACATAAGTACATACAATATTTTATTGTACTGAACTGCCACCACATTTACATTTTAGGGGAGGATTGGACGGTGCTGTTTCTGCCTTGTTAGGGCTCTGTCAGCTGTCCGGTTCCTAAACGTGATCAAAATAGCATGTTCACTTTTCCTGCAGGATCGTAAAATACAAAACGCCATTTGCACGAATGGTGGCAGTCATTGTCACCACTAGCCATTCAATTGCAGCACTTGCGGGCATCGTTTCGCGTCTTACGTCGATAATAAACCACTCATGATTCTTCCTCATGTATGCCACAATTTAGACAAAATGTTTTTGTAATCTTTTCGAGACAATAAACATTATGTTGTTCTTGTTGGACTGTCGACGAAAAACCCAAACAGTACCATCCATCAAGTTAGCCTGTATACTATCAGTTGCTTGTATTTCAGTAATAATAATTCGACAAGGATGCGTTTTAGCGGCATTCTCTTGCTGTCGAAAGATTCTTGTCTTCCCAAATCTTCACTAAGCGCATCTCGCATGTCTTCCGATTGCCAGTTTCTTCTCGTGAGACCCACATTATCTCCCCGTAACACTCGCAATTATTGGAAATTGTTCTGTTGTTACTATGATGTTCTTCATGAAAATCGAAATCATGGCCTCAACTTTATGTTTTGCCTTTTAAAATACTATAATTAATTGTTACGCAATGTTCACAATACGTTTTCACTTCTCAAATTCTTTAGCATTAATCGGTTTCTGCTGCGACCCTCAGAAACTTCAAAGATGTCTTGCTCTGCAGAGCAGTCTCTTTTCACGGTATTCATGTGTACAAAGAATCTAATCCCTGATACTCGAGACTTTCTTTGTCTGACTACCATAGAATCTGTAAGAGTACCAAGGACGTTACAGTGCATGTGCTTCTTCCAATCCGGAGGCTCTACTCCATTCTACGAAAGAAATTCTCCGCTATACTCCTTTACAACTTCCATATTTCACAATTTTGAGCACTGCCCGAAGACTCTGACCCCTTTTGAGAACTTTTAACAAGCCCTAAGATTTCCTCTGAAACTTCCTTTGCTTCTGACGCTTGCCATTTCCTTCCGGATACAACCACAAGAAGATTACTACAGTAGCAACCTGAGTAGTTGACATAGAGCCTCTCAGCAATTCTTGACCCACTTCAATTGCCTGTTTTTAAAGGGAAGTCAATCAACTGACACAAAGTCACATAGGAAGTCAAATGAACAGAGCACCATCCTCTTCTGACCTCTAACCCTCTTTGCCATTCACAACAACGTGGCTATCTTGTTTCGCTCATAAGAGTTTTGGCAACAAACCCTATAACGTTTCTCTCGTATCACTGCATTATGATCTTTTCTACTTCTGTTTATGCCCATTAATGTGATTCAACTAAACGATATTAATGAATATATTATATAGAGAATAATTAATATAAACAACTGACAAAGATTAAAGAGAAATAATAGTATAAAGAGGTCAACAGACACGTCTAGGGAGCACTGCTTAGGCTTTGTTGTGGTTTCATCAGCACCGCAAACCAACATAAGTGCAAATACCGTCGAATTTGCATATTCATCAACTGCATGCTGTTTTCAAAGAAAAATGTGTTCGAAGACATTTTATAAAATAAATCAGAACTCAGAAATTCCAGAAGAAGTTAAAAAAGTCTATTTTTGCTAGTCGCTGAAGAGGTTGTTGACTAATTTTCTCTTCATACTCCCATACAGCTTGTGCCAGTTTGTCTGTCAGTCTGTTAGTATAGGATCAATATTGCCTCTAATACCGAAACCTACTATACTCGGAAAATAAACTTGAACAAAATCTATATGAAGGTATTTTCGAGAAGATTAATGGGTCCTACTCTCAGGTTTTCGCCAACACATTGGATATTTATCGGCAGATTTCCTGTTGGGCCCGCACGACTTTCGGCTGTGCTCGATTAATCGTGAACATAATGAACGCTAAGCAGTTTAATCACGCACGTATAGTGTCCCTAAACAACGCTTGACGGTATAAGGTGAAATATAAGAGATTTTATGATATAGGATGAAAGGGAAAAATTAAATCTCGTGGCATTAAAAGAATAACAAATAGGACATTAATAGTAAATGATTATAATCAAAAGGTGCTTGAAACGGTGTATAAATCGGCCTGATTAATGAAAAAAAATCCAAATTTTAATATGAAACATATATATGAAATGCACAATTTGATTAGAATATTCTCAGAGGAAAAATTCGTTTCAGCACTGTTTAAAACATCAAATTTTCCTAAACTTTTAGATGAATCTGTACAATCTAAATACATAGGCTATACGAAAAACGCGTTTAATCTAGCTAAATTTGAAATATCTTTACTGTATATATTTTTAACTTCTCGTATAGAGGATTATTTATTAGGCTACAGTACATTCATTATCTCTCACGAATTTTGCAGGACATGTTATAATAAATAATACAGAAATCTATTTACCATGACATGAATGTGTTAAATGATTGATTCTTCAAAGGAAAACGCAATAATGGCAAACATCATTATATTTAGTTTCCAGCTTTATGTTCTGAGTCTAAACCCTTTTCACGACCATTCAAAATGCTTGTCAATAAAAGAGGAGATCTAACGATTAAGCAAGTACAATAATTGGAAAAAAATTGAATCCCAGCCCAAATTTTTTTTTGAGTTTGTGGTGGGTACCTGTCACCGTTAGAACTTCTTATGTCGCCGTAAAATTAATAGAGACAATAGTCTAATTCTTCCAAGCTGAATTCTTGAGGATATTGCAACACCTTTGGAGGCCCATCTAATCTTGTTCGCCATTCAGACAACCAGATAGAGAAGATCTTAGAACTCCATTTTGCTTTGTTAATCGTACTCTTCGGAACAGCTTCGCTTAAAACATATTCCATTTCAGACGTACTTTCTGAGATACATTTGTTGCTTGTCATCCGTTTTGGACATGTTGAGACAGCTGGTTCTTTATAATTGTTGAAGCGGTGCTTAGGTCTTCTACTTCTTCAAATGAGCACAATAGCTTTTGAATCTCAGATCAAAATTCGACTTCCCCGAAAGCCATTAATTTCACGTAGTGCGTACTACAGGCACGTTCGGCGTCCCTGTGTTCTGGGTTCAGGGCGCACACCGTTGTATATTGCACTTTGCTGATGATCGTAGCACGTAGTGCGTACTACGGGCCCTTCGTTACACAGAAGCGGATATAAAGCAACTGATATACATGAAATTGCATCAATAACACGGCCAGACAATTGTTTAAGTGTAATTCAGGAAATTTGTAAGGACAACTCTAAACGTAGCAAGAGGGGAGATCAAAAAGTGATGCTATAGAGTGCAAAATATTCATTTGGTGAGGCAGTTAATGTACTTCAGAAAGACAACCGACAAACTAATGAACATATCCAAGACCATGACTCAGAGAATTATACATGAAGTCTATATAGATATGAAATGGATACTCACGAAAATGGTACCTTATACTTTGAAATTGGACTACAAAAACTATATTGGACAATTTGAATAGCACAGCTGCAAAATGCAATATGAAAATAAATACAAAGAAAACAGAAATAATGCGGATCTAGAAATCGGAAAATGATAAGAAGGACATAAAATTAGAAAATAAAGAATTAGAACAAGTGAAGAGCTTTGAATACCAATAGGTGCAATTATCACATCGGATGGTATATGCCACGAGGAAATAAGAACAAGAATTGCCATGGCTAAGTAAGCCTTTACTAAACGAAGAGAACTGTTCATCAAAGGGTTAAATATAGAAACTGAGAAGAAAATTATCAAATCAATAATATGGAGTGTAGCCCTGCATGGATCAGAAACAGGGTCACTTCAAGAAAGTGATAAGAAAAAAATAGAAGCATTTGACATGTTGATATGGAGCCGAATTCAGATAATATCATCGCGGGATCGGAAAACCAACGAAAAAGTATTAGAATAGATAAAATAAAGACGTCATTTACTTCAGACTATATTGAAACGGAAGAGAACTGGATAGGTCACATCTTAAGAAAAGATAACCTAATGAAAACCATCGAAGGACGATTTCGTGGAAACGTGGACGAGGAAGGCCAAGAAAAGGCATGCTAACAGAATTAAATACAGAATCATATAGAAAAATCTAAAAGATAAAGCAGAAAATCAAACGGAGTGGACAAAATGGATGCCATAAACGTGAACCTACTTGACAAAAGCAGAACACTTGATAGATAGACTTTCGCATGTTGGTAAAATGACAAGAAAGTAAAAATTACCATTTTCCTGCATTGTTTTTTAACATTGTTCTGATATATGGTAAAAACTAAAAAGGTATGCCGCTTGGAGATAAACATTAGTTTATATAAGTATAAAATTGTTATTATTCCTAATCAATGTTTAGAAGTGAGTCATTGAAAATAGTGAAATTTCTAGAACAAGCATTTCAAAATATACTCTCCGAGTGAAGTTGTGCGATTTGTTTGGAAAAGGTCTGATAAATTATTAGTCAATAAAATGCGTTTTATTTATTCTTTCATCATAATTTGCGCGTAAGTCATTGTTTTACGCCATATTATAAATGTTGATTTGAGTATTGTTCAAAACATGAAGAAATTGTTTTTTTTCCTCATGAATCAGCTTAGCATACTACGGTGGTATAAATAGTGGTAAACGTTTATCCAAAATTTAATTATAAAGCAAAGTTGGAGCTATGCCAAAACTCAGTGACGCAGAGCGAGAAATAGTAATGGACTTTTGGAGGCCTTGGACACCGTCGTCCAAGAGGCACAACTGCTGCGCTGCCCAACATCGTTCGCAGTTGAGGTAGCCAGGAACAGCATAGGGACCCATGGACGCCAGATCAACGAACATAAAAGTGAGACGACTATGACTAGTACTTTCAGGACTTCACTGCCGCCGAACTCTCGAGTACAATTTCGAGAATTTTACCTTCAAGGATCAACGATTGCAAACAGAGCAGACATTACTCTTTTTAAGTACAAATGCTAAATGGAAATCAGTTCGAACAAATGTCCGCGTATCAGGAAGTGCAATTCAAATACAAACTGTCATACATTACATTTATTATTAATAGTATTCAAATTTAAATTATGCAGCTAAATGTTGTATATTAACCATTGATATTTCCACCCTGTATATTCGTCATTTCTTCTTTCAGTACAAAATTCTCACCAGTTATAGACTACACCACACCTTCCAAGAGAGAAACAAAATGTAGAATCATTCTATAATTCGTCTATTTAGTATTGTGGGAATGTTTTTACTTCTACTAATGCTTCTTAAAAATTGTCGCTGTTTGTGGGATTCATTACATGCAATCAATAAACAGTTATTAAACATTCGAGGTTTTATTAGTTATCTTTTAAGAAAGCCGTCAGTTAAATCACCTTACAGTATACAGTATATAATATTTTCCTATAACTTTTATAGTCTAAATGTAGCCTTACCCAGGCTTGGCTTTTAGATAGACCAGAGGAACGCCTGATAAGTCCGTTATTTACAGAATCCAACAGAATTCGATTAATTGCATAGTGTTAGTATTTTTTGCGACCACTTACGGCGACTCACGGGGAGCTAAGCAAAGTAATTGCCTTAGGCGAAATCTTGAAGTTCCCCGCTGCATTTCTCTTCTCGATAACACGATCGACTTGATTATATCTCGTTTTCCCACAGTATTGCTGTTGTTCCTGTGGAACAAACAGGTCGCTATTATATTGCACAGAAATTATTCAGAGAGCAGAGCAGAGCTGAGTAGCAGAGAAAGGGAAGAGAATTTAGTGAAAATATTAGTCATTAATTACCGGAGAACAAATGGGCAGAAAATTGTGTTTCTAGTTGCGCCAGCAATTGTACGAATGTCAAGAGGAGAATAAATACGGAGGGGGGCAGGTTAAACCGAGGGGACACAAATGTGTCTTAGAACAAACAATTTAGACTTATAATGCCGACAATTTGCCTCCCTTGCTATATGGGAAACAGTTTTCTCACCTGAGCTCGTGCTTATAGTAATTAGATTTAGACAGAATATATACGGTTGTACAACCAGCTTGTTCGACAAGCGATCTCTCCAGGGCTACGCAGTGGTTAAGTATTGTAATTTGACTGCTTATCACTGGGTTACGGGTTCGAGTCCGACCCAGTACTGATGAGGAGAAATAACTATAAAACCGGTCTGCTTGTGGATATATTGTTTTCTTAAATCGAAAGCGCTTCGCGCAACGAGTGATTACAAATAACAAGTAGTAAGACGCAACTGAATTTGAGTGTGCATATATATGGACTTTGCCAAAATGCCAAATCGTCAAAACTGGCATCTAGTATTTTTTCCAAATTCAAGGTAAAGGCAACACGATTTATAGACTTATATTTTCTTCCCAATACAATTATCATCGCACTCAATGACAGCTGTGTTCGTAGAACATATGCAGTGTTCTGTTTACAAGGCGGTGATACGAACAATATTTCCGAAGACACTGTTACCGTTCGAGAAATATTAAAACTGTTTTGTTTGGTCGCAAATATAACGAATTTGGTTTGCGAAACATCTAAAGAAATCGCTATATTCAAATCTCTACGAGCTTGGAAAGGTAAATTGATATTGCATACCTTAAACAAAATAATAGTTGTTTGTTTGATTTTGAAGCGCAGCGGCATATTTGATTTTGAAAATATTATATCCAAGAGAGCGTTTCCGCCTGGTTGGCTTTGCTCCGTATGTTTCTTGCTGATTCAAGCAAGTTGTAAAGGGGACCTGTGTATAGCAATAAAACAAAAATTTATAATTCTGGAATATCATGTTTTTACCATTAAAAATTTATACTATTGAGTGTGAACCGTTAATCTATCTTCTGTACGCTTATAACTCGAGAACGGAACATGGCAGAGGGTTGCAAAGGGTCTCAAATGAAACGGCGTTTCACTGGGAGTAACATAAGCCCATTAAAAGTGCTTAATTAAAAAAAATAAAAACATGTAAAAACAGGCGATATTTAGAAAAAACAGCCTACGGTTTTATTTTACTACTAAGATATGTGAGAGTAGTATACTACGGAATTTATAATTAAAATTGGTCACTTCTACAGTGGTTAATTTATGTGACTAGGCAGCTTTTAAGCCATTAGCCCCCCTTGGGTTGACCCTGATTTAATCCAAAGAAAGTTTTTCTCAACATAATTCTCCTCTCTGCTTCTTCCTACCGAATCATCAGAATAAATTATTTACTTGAAAATTTTTGTTGTTTCCTGATATTTTATTGCCCTATGTATTCCCGAGCGAAGCCGAGTACCTCCACTAGTGTTCTCTTAACTGTTAGGAAAAGATTTATCAAAGAGATAATTGACTGTCTCTACACAACAGAACATTACTGAGGCCCTCTGGGCAAATAACATTTGAAAATATTTTGCGAAAACATTCTGTCCCAGGAGTTCATTTAAACTGCTTCAAAAGAGAGTGATGGAATATCTTAAAGACAGAATTTTGATTTTTTTGTCTTTTGTATAGAATATCTTTTAGAAAAAGACAGCAACAATGATCGCAATCCAAATTATTCATAATCGAAAGATTTCACTTAAAACATTATGGAAAAAGCATTGCTGAAAACAAGGTTATTAGTGTCTGTCCCAGGGCGTTCACATGGGGTCCGGACAAACCCTAAATTATCTGGTTTTCATGGGGCAAAGTACGGAGCCGGAGTGAAATCAACATGATACGATAATTGCTTGGTTTTAACCTCCATTTATCTGAGCGCTATCAGTCAGACATTCCGTAGCATACCTATAATTTGTTCGTATTACAGATATGACTAAAATTCTCGGAATGTGATAACTTTGAGAGCTTCCCAAAAATTAATTGTCTGCTTGTCTGTTGTCTCTATGTGTATGTTACCTATATCCTCCTAGACCATCGGTCGGAGAGAGCTGCAAGGTAAATGTACCCACCCTTTGAATGGCGAGGCAGGCATGCATTACGCAATTTTTATTTTTTATCCGTATAGTTGCCACAGGTTCCATTTTAAGGTCGCTTTTGAGACTATCAAAACTATTCGTCACTTTTATACCTGTTCTGCATTTGCCATATTAATGAAATTTTGTGGAAATAAAGAACACCTTACGTCGCAATGAAATCACCACTGACCACAGACATATTGCATTTCACATTATTGATCGATTATTGTAACACATTAAAACGCAAATTCTCCAAATTTTCTTTAGACATTCGAACAACGATTGCCACATTTGTACACAACTTAATCAGTCAATAATAACAATGAAGAATCAATAGGAATCAATAGCTTTAATGCTGATTCAGACCTTGGGCCTCTAAATTCTGAGAAGCTGGAAGCTCTGAATCCCGGAGGCAATGTCTGAATACTAAACATGCTATCGATTTACTAACAACCGCATATACGTACCATACAGTACAACAGTATATCCGATTTGATCATATATAGGTTCATATTTGGAGGAACCTTTGGTGCATCCTTCTTGCATAGTCATTTTATAGAAAAAATCAATCCTTATTTTGCTTCTTTCTCATAAGACAAGTGTTTTAATCATCAGCGCATTTATACATATAGTTTAGGTTTGGCTTTATTGTTCAAACAATATAACTGTAAGTATAAACTTGAGTCAGTTAGCTACAGATAGTTATTTACTTAACCCTACCCATACCGGGCTATTTAACGCAGTCAGGTACCGAGGGGGGCTGATTCGCCCCCCCTATTGAAATTTACTTTAGGAAAGTGCTATATAGTGATGAAAATTGGCACCTAATTAGATCGAAATGATCTACAGATGACTTTGCTTTTAAAATTTTGTTTTATAAAAAAATAAAAAAGTTACAGCTAATTTAATTTTTAAAGTACATCGAAAAATGTGAGAGAAAAGAACAATTTTTTCAATTTTTATAGAAATAATTAACTATAAAATAAAGTTCTGAGTGTCTGAATATTATAGTGTGTGTTGGTGGTTCATTGTGTATTAGCAATGAAATAGAATTCACTAATATCCACCCCTCAAGGAAACATTTTGTTGTTTTCACTTATAATTAGATGAACTAAAAAATATTGGGGTCACCTACTTTAGAGGCCTATAGCAGACCCCCTGTGGGGGTAACAACGATGAAAATGTTATTAAAAGTTGTTAAACATAAAGTTAGGAAAAGTCATGAAAGCCGGAGATCACGCGATTATCCAAAAAACAATGGCAGTAAAAATAAAACAGGGGTGGCTGAATCAGCCCCCCCCCCGTTATGGATAGGGTTAAAGCAGGTGTTTTACCACGTCATAAAATGTACATCTGTTAGCTATACAATGATATAATTTACTTTAAAATTTGGTTGAGTAATATGGAAATTAGCCACATTTAGTTTTTATCCGTTTTTTTGGGACACCCGGTATATAGTATATGTTTACTGAAGACGTTTCACTTTTTCGATCTAATTGTGTCTTTTTACATATTAACTCTTCTACATAACTTTGTAACTCTGTTCTGTTATCTGCATTTTGTCTGTTATTGTTTTAGTATTGGAAGTTAATCTCCAAATTTCAATCTTGTTATAGTGTTTCTTTTATTTTCCTGTTACATCACTTGTTGTTTTACAAGTTCTACAATATAGTAATCTTTTTCAGATAACGAAGACACATTTCGATAACTAATTCGAACGTTACATAGTATTCTGTGTAACAATAGAGCTTCTAATTTTCTTCGAGTTTCAAGTAGCCTAGCAATTGTTTAAATGTTTATTTTTTGTTAATTTTGCTTCAGTGTTTTTACTTAATTTAAATGTCTGAGGATGATTATGATACACAATCGAAACCGGTCACTTCTATGGCAATAAATGTGTCACCTTGAGCCTGGTTCTCATTTTTCTTACTTCGAATTAGTAATATTTTTCTTTTATGCAGCGCTTCGCATTTATTTCAAATAAACGTTTACTTATTTATGTGCGTCTGGATGTACAGTATGTGAATTGTGCCTTATTATTTGGTGATATGCCGAAATTATTTCATTAAAACAACAAGGTTCCAATCAACCTCAATGCATCAGCTAGGGTTTCAAGCTTCATCTTAAAAAAATTAATTAACAAAGCTCCACTAAGCGTTTAGGCAAGAGACCGTTGTTGCACGGTGCTGAATAGCATAACCAGATGATGATGTGGCTGCGCTGGCGTACTGACAGATCTACATATTCATTCCTTCACCCTCTCTCCACTTCCTTTGGCATTTTTCTTCCATATCCACAACCGTATGCACATTTGTAGATAGATCACATTGCACTCTGGATCCCAGGCTCAAATCATGTTTCTTTTCAATAGAAGAATAACATCATTTGATTAATTTGTGGAATTAAAGCATTTTGGAGAAAGGGCAGGAAACGACGAGAACGCATCTAAAGAAACCTATTAACCTAATAACGGTATTATGAAATTATTTTAGACTAGGCCAATGTTATCTCAGCTTGCCATCATCGGATATCTATATGAAATATTTTAAAAAACGGGTTATTTAATTATTTCCTAATTGTTCATATCAAGTGTAGGATTCTGGGCGTACATGAAATCTGGAATTCCACTGCAAATGACCGACTTATTAGGCAAAAATGACTGACAACACCCATGGTGGCACAACCCACTTCAGGGAAAATCCCACTTAGCGGAAACGCACTTATACCGGAAATGCGGTAATCATACTGTAATACAAAAATATAAACAGACTGCTTTCTCCCTCTAGAAATAACGCGAATATTCTTCACATTTTATGAAAAACGACAAGCGGACTTTTGTATAAACAAATATTTACTATTATACTTGTGAAATTTGAAGAAGGAATTTTGTAGATATATTTGTAGGGGTATCACCACAATTTTTAATAATTGACTTTCCGGTAAGTGGATTTTCCGCTAAGAGGGTTTCCGCTAAGAGAGGTGTAATCACATCTGTAGCGTCTTTGGTGTGCCGCAGTCACGTACACCGATGCATTACATAGATATTACTATACATTATTGATAAATTAATACGATTTTCAATCGAACAGTATTGTGGACTAAGCATTCAATGAACACCGCCATTTTATCGGAAACTGATATTCAGTAGGTTAGTCAAATCAGTATATATTATCGACGGCTTTAATATTTAAATCGACTTCGAACAGAACGGTGGCATACATACAGACAGACGGACAGACAGACAGACAGACAGACAGGCGGACAGCCCATTTTATAGGGATGCCAGAAAGCAACTAATAGTTACGTAAATCAAGGCGAATTTGAAGCATCCTTCCAATCTCTATAAGAGGGCCTCTCAGTGCATATGTATAAATGTTTCTCCCACATATGTTGAAATTGAATTTTCTTGGCTATTTGGGATTGTTCTGAGTCTAAACTTGGTATTAATATAATTAAGGTAAGTAGGCAGGCATTAGAGGAGAATATTAATTCCAATAGCTAGAATAATATTCATGTATAGGAGTAGGTATTGCTCGTTAGCTAACCACGCCACAGTGAGATTTGCTTCGAGTAGCTGCATATACGCCATACTACGTCATGGCGTACTATACGTAGATTGCAAAACTAGGCGTCCCATGATGGCATCTATGTATATTTCGCACTCTAAATAGACAATTTGGAGTAAACTTGGGTGTTGATACCTACGCGAACCTCCTCGGGAAATCTGGGAACGGATAGCTTCGCTAGTTCAGATACTATTAGACTGTAGATTTACCGCGTTTTTCAGGTGTAGCCTATATATAGAGATTTTTAAACTTTTCTATGATCGACGCTCTTTTTTAACGTTTAAAAGTCCTGCGGTTACGCGTTTAGTTGTTCGCTCAAATCTTACAAACCAGTTGAGCAGGCAACACCGCAGGAACTGAGTGTCCAATAATGTTGTACAGTACTACAGAAATATCTCGGTGGTAAGCATTAACCTGTATATAGATGATCTATGCATTTATTCTATTGCCGCCCGCCAATGAAATCTCTTTTCAGGCCAGGATTTCTATCCGCAGTCGCATTCCGCACGAATTGTTCTCGGGTCTTGGTGGATCTTTACCGTGCTGATCATTGCATCGTACACCGGAGATATGACAGCTTATCTGAGTCTCTACCTTCCAGAATCCACTATCTCCAAACTCGACGACATTCCTGCACAGTCCAAAATAAAGCCATTGGTCAAATCTTTCACGAATGTCCATTCGTTATTCAGGGTAAGAATTGACTGTGCATTTCATATATACTGTACAAATTAGCAGTTGTGACGCTTTTTTTCAACACCTCTCTTCTGGCATACACTTATGACATATTTTGTGAAACTTATATATTTTCAGTAGCAGGCTATGCTAGCGAGGCATATGGACATTGAGCAAAAATATCATAGAAAAACTACATGAAGATAAGTGGGACTGAAACGGTTACCAATGACGAAGTCTTGAAAATAAAAATTGGAAATCATAAATACTTTGTTGAAAGTCTGATCAAAAGCAAAATGAAGTTTGCAGGACACGTTATCAAGAGAATCTTCAGGGCAGCTACAGCTGCTTTGGTTCTAGAAGGTATGGAGGAAGGTAAACGGAACAGAGGTCGCCAAAGAAAAGCCTGGGGAGATGATATAAGGAAATACAACTTAAGTAAAAGCATTGGGATTGCAAAAAAGGAAAGCTGAGAGCAGTCGCAATTGTGGTTGCCAGCCTTCTAATAGAAGACGGTATCTAGTCATGATGATGATGTTATCTGTACAAATAAGCGACATGTAAGTGTGTGTGTGTGAGTGTGTGTATGTATCTGTGAGCACGCTTTCTCGCAAAAACCGCTTGACCAAATTGCTTGAAATATCGTGTGTAGCTGCGCATTTATAGTGCGAGGACATAGGCCAGGTTTTATTTTGATTGCTGGCCTTTGAAGGCCGTAAAAAGGCCGAACTGACCGTCCAAACAT
>JAUYWV010051452.1:0-16125 GCA_032274565.1 Nematoplana nigrocapitula
AAAGCCAGGGCTGTTTCGTCTTCTTCTCCGCATAGCCTATACCTCGGCGATGGGGCTCTGTCTATTTTTTGCTGGAGTTCAGCGAGTTAGACCCCAGATTGTTATTGATAAAAAGGACAGCCAAAGAGAACTGACCACGGATTAAGAACAGTCAAAGTAGAGTGATTAGTGGTGAATTCGGAAACTGCCATTGAACGAACTTGCGATAGGACAATAGTTATAACTTAGTGACTCCCTTTTCCCCTCCCAATTAATTCGTATGATTACTAAAATGACTTTCGAGTAACGTGGTAATTACAAACTGTAGAATGATTCTGATTAAGAGAGAATGAAAGCAGATATAATGGGATCTTGTACATACATATGTGTCGAGTTCTGGAAAGAAGCTGGCTATTGTTAGTTTTTTTACAAGAGCAGTCCACTTCGACCTATATACTACTGTAGTATACAATAGTAAACAGTATACTTCTGCAGCAGGGCGGTTATATCAGCGAAACTTTACTGTATTTTTCACATATATTTTTTTTTTTTATTTCAGAGAACAAATTCCCGAATAAAAAAGGCTTTCAATTATCCAGTTATTTTATGTCGAACAATTTCTGTTAACGACGTATGTATTTAATTTGTTCCCATACTGTTATCTTTCTAAGATAGCTAACCACTTTGTTTTCTATCACGGTGTTTATCAATGAAAATCAGATTATTCTTTTTGATGACTGGTATCTGTATATATGTGATATCTACATTATGGCATCTCTTTTGGCTTTCAATAATCGGTGTAATATAGTGAATTTTGGCTATCATAAAATCGACTAATTCCACTTTCGTATTACTTCTTTAATAAAAGTGCACAGTATCCCAAAAATGTTAGACAATTAAAGTCTTAACAGTAGTTACATTTTGTCCATTTCTCTTTAGAAAGTCAGCAAATATATTCAGAAAACTTTGAGTGTAAAATAATTTTGTAAACTAAGAATTCTATAGATACGTTTACTTTTATCTCGGTGCTTATGCATATTAAAATACTGTACTTGGTTTCTATTGTATAACCTGTTCTTTGACGCGGTACATATTGCATTGTGCAATAACACTTATTTTATCTTTGCCTGCGCTGACAAATGTCGCTAATAAAAAAAAGTGTTCTCCAAGACTTCTATGTTTATTTTATTTATACAAAGATAATTTCCAGAGATAGATAATGAAGTTGTCCGCAATTATTTTGGTATAATTTAACAACTTACATTTTATTCGAACCTCCCATGTATCATTTAATGGCCATTAAATCTTTTATTTTGACATTATTTTACTTCGTGGTTCTTATTTTTATAAACCGAGAGTTGTTTGGTTGAAGAGATCAGAATGTAAATACGTCCAACAGGATAAAATATTTAAAAGTTATTTGTGCTAGTCACATTCAGATCCGTGAACCGTATGGACATCTTAACAGAAACGTCCTACCTCGTACTATACAATTATATTATACTTCAAATAAAACATCTGATAGACACACAAAATATACATTAAACAAATGTACAAATTCATTTAGTTAATATATAATCTTGGTAATGCATATGGAATAATATGAACATACGAAAAATAGCAAAACATTTGATAAATTAGACCAAATACTGTATATACTACTGTAAGTAGACAATGAAAGACTGAATGAAAATATATTTAAAGAATTTTCACTCTGAATACTGTCAATAAGGTGTAGTATCGTAAGTCTTTCCTATTTTCTAGGAGTAATTCCAACCAATTGCCAAGTGACAAATTAGCAAATAGATCATAGCCATAAAAGTTGTGAACAGCATCATGGGGAAGCCAACCCTGGAAAGGATAAACACATCTGATTAGTATAGCTGAAAGTGAGGATGTTGGAAACTGGTCAACTTCCAGTTTTCTGACATTTAAACAGCTACTGTTTGTAATTCCACTGATTCTTCATTTCTCGTCTGCTCAATTAAAACTTGTACTTCTCTTGAGGAAAGTTTTTAAACACACTGTTAAACTAATAAAATGCTGCATTTCAACATCAACAATGGTTACATATAAAAGGGCTTCAATAGGTTTCCGGACCCACTATGAAAGCAAAACCCTGCGCATATAATCTATGTATTTTTTATCAACAACATATATCTATCACGGCATTGCTGAAAATTTCGAATTTAATCTCCATGGATACCTTTAAATTTAACAAATCTATGTCAAGACTAGAAAGATCGCATTTTATTACATTATTTCGCTTCTCCTCAGGTTCGAAAATGCAAATTGTCATTATAAGAAAGGACTGGATAGTGCTGATTCGGCATTCTTACGACCTCAGCAGTCCACAGCTGTTCCTGACAAGCAGAGTTGCACGAGATTTTAGTCTACCTAAGGCGGGTAGGGAGGAGAGGATCCCCCGGTCGACCCTCTCTGACCGGACCGGGGTGATTAAAAAACATACCAGATATAATAAAAACGTCCGTAGTGTTCTTTGAGACCTATGTATACATTGGTACCCCATTAGACAATGCATTATTTTCAAAATTTGCTGTCTCGTTTTCAAGTGAATTCATGGTCCTTTATACTATAAAGCCGACTGCATTGTCAACAACTACGCTCTCTAATTGTTCCCAAAGTGTAGTACGTCTCCACCAATCCATCGCACGGGTGAAAGTGGCGTGTAAAGAATTAGTCTTCGCTGGTTCGATCTACATTGAAACAATCTCACGATGAATCTCCTTGGCCACTATAAGTAACTTCGTTGACTTCAAAAAGTGTCTGAAAACTGATTTTTTTCTTGTGCTTTTCTTCCGTATAGATTTGTGTACATAAATTTTATAATTAAAATTCAATCGGCGCGGTACATACTGTACAGATAATTTGGAAATGCCTAACATTTCTTAACCTCATTCACATATTAATGACTCCAAAAACAAAATGTACTATCAATCTATACTTATAAAATACTCGTGTGTCTGTGTGCACGTATCTGTCTGTCCGCCTTTCACGGCAGAGCTACAGACTTGAAATTTTGGGTGTGGGTCTGTTTTGATTTCCCGCTGAACATAGGCTATGTTTTGTTTTGATTTGTGGCCTTAAAAGGCCAGGAGAAGGCCGCAAAGGCCAGAGGACAGCTATATTTCGCTTTGGCTGCATCGATCACATTAAATATATGGAGTCAACCAAGTAATCAATAACACTGATGAACTATATTAACCGCTTTGAAGATGTCGGCAGGCATGCAGGCGATGGTAACTATGTCATGCACTGGCTGTCTAAAATGTGACGACAGCCAACTCTCACCAGTCACCACAGCGCGTCGCACTGTCAATAGCACAGTAATTTCCCCCGGGCATACTATTCGTGGATAAAGTATGAATTCTTAGTCAACGTAATGCTCCTAACCTTTTTCCAAAAGCACAGTTATGCAGTCAGTAAAGAAACCGTCATATAGTACTCGGTGGAACAAAACAACCGTTTTGCAAATTTTAAAATTTACTTTATTGATTTGTTATTGCCATACCCATATGCAATGATAGACCGAATAAACATGCACGGAGTTATTACTACTAGACCAGGAATAAATAAATCACCCTGATAAACAATCACCTTCTGTTAGTGAGCCTTCATCTTTTCGAATTCTCTCTATCTCCCTATACTTTCATCGACACATTAGCAATGCGACTAGTCCTTCAGAGATAGAATGCTCTTTCGTTCGGAATATTGATTCGATGCCTCTCCAGTTCGAGCTTTGGAAATATAAGGTGGTGGCATACCTATGTTTGTGTCAGGAGAGTATAGGGCGAGCTTTTATAATAATGAGCGTATAATTGAATAGCAACAGTGTACATAATGGGAATCGGTACACGAAGTGGTAAATGAGACCAGAGAGACGTGGTAAATACACAGAAGAAATTAATTAACAGAAATACATATGATAGAGCAACTAATAAACACGCATAGTGGAGTCTCAAATGACAGAGTTATGAAGAATAGCACAATACGGGAACAAGGAGACATTGGGACGTTGGGAGTTGAGAACAGGAATAAGAAACCTGCCGGATCTCGGGGAGATGTCTGGAACAGTTATGGTGCCCTTATAGCTCTGTAGGCATGTAATATAGTTTCATAACTTTAATGAGTGCCGGTAGTCTTTTGGTCATTTTATCAAATCGTTGAAGAAATCATTTTATCTGGGTAATAATAGTTTTCCGGTAAATCACTGACAATTGTGCTCAAGTTTTGATTGTTTGTTCGCTTCATTTTTAAATATACAAAAGCTGCAAATTTGAGAATGTCTTGGAACAGCTGATTTAATTATTAAATCCACCTAGAAAATCTCAGCGTTTCTACTATACCTGAACCAGGATTTTCTTATGTGAAGGGGGGGGGCTGAGATCAGCTCACCATACGCAAACAGAACATTGGAAATTCGGTTTGTTTTTAGTATATACCATTATCTGCTCAATGACGATGGAAAGCAATGAATTGACAACTTTATACTTTATTAATGGCAACTCTCAAAGTAGAAGCTCCATATACTATCCACTACGTACGACCAACTCAAGAGAAGTACCGTTAATGGCAACTCTCAAAGTAGAAGCTCCATATACTGTCCACTACGTACGACCAACTCAAGAGAAGTACCGAGTTCTATATACCTATTGTCAGTATTCATACACAAGTAGTATAGTGGGTGGGGGTCGTCACGCATGACTGATGAGCCAGAGCGTAGCTATACTATACTACTTACACATCTGGCGAACTGTTATTTTTACTCATCTAGATTTGTTTCTGTAAAGATTCAGTCACTTTTGCAAAACTCGCAACATTGTTCCTCCTGCACAGAATACAGCAACACCCGAACTTTTTTCTACCTTGCTGCGAGACGAAGCGAGCTATCATAATCAACAACCGCAGCATGCCAGAGTTCCACTGAGGTTACGTACGTACACTGCAGTACCTCACTTTTTAAACACTTCGACGGTGAGCCCCTAAGAACTTCTCCACCACCCGCACCCTCCTCGCGCTGACCGGCTACACCATTTAATAGCGCAGTGCTTTTCGCGATCCTTTTGAGAAAATATGGGCTCATCTGATCTGTTGTCATAGAAACCAGCTGAAGAAACCTAGCGAAACCGAAGGAGAGCTATCCAATCCTCCTATGTTACTGACCGCTAAACATTTTAAATATATACAGACACACCATTGTGTCTTTCAACGCTTTTGTAGCTCGAGTGCCAATTAGGCAATATTTTACTCTGCAATGTTATCTGTCCCGTGACCTATAGCATCTTTGTTTTGCTTTCATTAGGTAGGACCTTCTTTATTTTCTTGCAATAAACTTCTTTGTGATGCGGATCTCTACCTTTTCTATTTCTTTTTTCTATCTCTATTTTCTTTACTTCACAATAATGGTTCTCAACATTTGTCACCAGTCCAGAGGTTCTTCATCACTTCATTCGTTGGGCAGCTCTCCATCAATTCATTGCCATCTTGATTAAAGGTGGCCTATAGATGTCTCTCTACCCAACTTCTCACATAACTAAAGTCGATCTCAGTTGTAAACAAAAACAGTGCACGATTTTCAGACGTCTCATTTCGGTGTCGACAGAGATTTCAGTGGCACTTGAAGTTGACTATAGGTGCACCTATAGGACATCAATAACTGTCCCTTTGCAGTGCACATAACATATTATGTATTCGACAGTGGATACGTATATAGTCACTGGGTACAGACATATACAATATATACAGTACTGTATGTCTATAGGTCATTGTCATGTGAACTAGTGCATAGCATAAACAAGGCGACCCTCTATATCTGAATGCACTCACGCCATACCGCTTTTGTCGACGCCAATACGTGATGAGGACATTATGAGTGGGGACAAGCAAGCGGAATCCACTCTTTGTAGTTGAGTTCTCAGCACATTTAATAAGTTATATGGTGCAGCATCCGATTAATCAGGGTTCAGTTTTGTTAGCCTCTGCGTATGGCGTACGCTCTGATAGGTATAGGACAAAAATTGTGAGAACCTATTCATTGCTGTGGTTAATATACCAACATTAGTTTTTCTGGGTGAGATATTGGAACAAATTCAGTCACTGACTGGATAACATACAATGGTTGAACAGTTCGGTTAACCGGCTAATCGAATATACATTTTTTTTCGAAGCAGATCAACTAATAGACTCGTTTAATACACCAAACAATTATCTATAGTATATATAATTCGTATTCCCCGAACACATCTTCGTCGAAATAACGGATTGCTCGAACTAAGACAGTTGTCCCGATTTAGATCCAAGGACTACTAGAGTATCATAACGGTTAACTACGCTTTTAGTCGTAGTTTAGTCAAGATGTCGATTATTTACCCACAATTAAATACTTTGATACTAGAAATAAACGTTCATCACATTGTTACTTAATCAAAGTTTTGAGAGGCATCGAATGGTATCCAATAAAATGTCATCCGTCCATCTCCTGACCTCGAAAACTGACCATTTTGAAGGCCAATTTTGAGTCTGAATTAAATTTGGAAATTTGTGCGGAAGGAATATTTTACTCAAACGGTTTGATTGTGTGCTTTTTCATTTGAATAAAACTAATAACCGTCTAAAGAGGGAACACATTTTCACCTATCTTTAGACAAAATTCCATATTTGGATTTCAGTGATTGAACATCCTTCGATCGTTTCTATAATGATAAACTGTCCAAATATATGATTGAAAAATTGGAAATATAATTTAAAACAACTAGAAAGGTCATACAATAAGAGCACAAAGAAAAATAAGGCATCAAAAGGTATTAGGCAATAAAAAGAAGGCAGAAGATAGATGTATGTATGTGTGTGAATCCAGGGTAAAATATTATAGCTGGAGAGTTCCATTGATGTGGATGGGTCATCATGGGTGACCAAAATCACTGCACCTTGGGCAGGCCCTCTTCCACATCTCGCATCATCCTCATCACCACTTCGTCTTGCCACCGCTTCGCGATACACTGGACCCCAACTGGCAGTCCTTCGGAGTCCTCCTGCATCTTGACAATTTGTCGATGGACATAGTCATTCGGATAGTCACCCTTGTCCGCCGCTTGCCTCATGGCCTGAATATCGTCGCGGGTCACCTTGCCAACGTTAACAGTCCCCGCGGGAACATTGATCGCATTGTACATCATCGTGTAGCCGATCGACCCGTTGACGTACTTGGTCATCCCGAGGGCGGGGGCCGGATAGGGGAACACCGGGCCAAGGAGGCCATCCAGTTGGGCTGCATCCCAGGCCTCGACGAAGCGGAGTCGGTAGATTTCCAACGCACGAATTTGATACCACGTTTCGTCAATGTTAACACTTCCGGCCAGAGTGTTGATGATAAAGGACATCGAATTGCCGAAGGGCCAGAGCAGGACGCGGAGCACCTTCTTGGTCCAGCGGGGGAGTGCGAATGATCCATACGTCAGGCGGAAGTTGGGATGGATTCGCTCGTTCTTCAACGCTCGTACCATGGATCGCCCGTTGTCGTCGAAGATACTGCGCATCGCCAATCCCCAGCCGGCCATATCCTCGTCGGGCGGGGTGAATGGGACGAGGGTGTGGCCCATCGCTTCCAGAGCGGCCTTGGCGCGGAGAACTCCGCGTCGCATCGCCGGCACGGCTTCGGTGGTGAAGCGGAAGGTCTCGTAGTAGCCAATTCGTAGAGGTTTTTTCGACTGGTACACCTCCTCCTTGAAAGGCATAGGTGGGACCGTCGAGTCTAGACGGAACATCTCCTCGCAAAGAAGGGCGCGCATCGCCGTAACCACCGTATTGACGTCCCTGGCCATCGGGCCTACCGTCCAGGCGACCGCACCAACCCCTTCGAAGGGGAATTCCACTCCGGCCATGCTAATCCGACCCACTGTGGGCTTGAGACCAGCCAGGCCGCAGTAACTGGAAGGAATACGGATACTGCCGCCCAAATCCGTACCGAACCCCAGGGGAGATCCTCCTCCGCCAACCATGGCTCCTTCTCCGCCCGAGCTTCCACCAGCGGTGTGCTTGGTGCTGTAGGGATTCACCGTCTCACCGAAGATGTAATTGGCTGAATCTATAGCAAAACCCAATTGGGCCATGTTTGTCATGGCGAAGATGATCGCCCCCTGACTCTTCAACACCTTGTTCAATACGCAGTCCTCCTTGGATGGCAGGTGGATGCGGCGGACCAAGCCCCAAGTGCTGTCATATCCTGTCAAATTCATCATGTCTTTCACACTGACTGGGATCCCAGAGAGAGGTCCTTTAAGCTGTTCCGGAGTGAGGCTATTAGCGTCCGCCTCCCGCACAACCTCGCTGATACAATTGACCCTGTCGTCTACAATGAGCGATTTGGCCTGGTAGGCTTGAAGAAGATCCTCGGGCTTCAAACTGCCAGCCTTCAGTTGCTCTTGCAACTCACCAAAAGACATCCCAGTGATCCGGTCCATATTACTCATCGGGGTTCCGAGACTTTGCAGCCTGCGCCGCAGTGCCACCTTCTCTTTCCTGGTCTCTTCCTGCTTCTCTCTGATGAGCGCTTGGGCTTTGTGACTGCGATAGATCTTCATCACGAAGCGCGTCGCGAGGACGGCAGCAACGGTGGAACCGACGGCGATCTTACAGAATCGCTGTTGTTCAGGATCCATTTCTTTCAAATGATGAAAAAACAGGATGGCCTCGACCGACGGCGTGATAATCTGTAATAGAGACACATTGATAGTTTACCTCAAGGCAACACAATCGCATCCTCCTGTGTACGATCTAAGCATAATCCTCCAATCAGCTTATCGGACCAAACGGTTGACAAAGGAGGGAGAGGAGAACATTAACACATACGTAGGTGTTCCTATGGCATTCTCTGATCACTCGCCTGCAGATCATTAGTTTTTACACTAAATGTGATTTCAATTATTCATGTAAGCCTGTTGATAAGCATTGATCATGTGTTTCCTCCCTAAAATTGTGTTTAATTGGTTTAATGATTTCATTTACCAGTTATCTATCTATCGAGTGTTCTGCTTTTGTCAAGTAGTTTCACGTTTATGGCATCCATTTTCTCCATTGCGTTATATCTTCTGCTTTATCTCTTAGATTTTTATATGAATCTGTATTTAATTCTGTTATCTTCGCTTTTCTGAGCTTTTATATGAATCTGTATTTAATTCTGTTATCTTTGCTTTTCTGAGCTTTAATCGTCCACGTTTTCCACGAAATCGTCTTTCGATGATTGTTTTCATTAGGTTATCTTTGCTTAAGATGTGACCTATCCAGTTCTGCTTTCGTTTCAATATAGTTTGAAGTAAATCACGTCTTTTTCTTATCTCTTAAAATACGTCTTCGTTGGTTTTCCGATCTTGTTATGATATACAGTACTCCGCATTCGTCTCCCTATCCACATTTCAAATGCTCTTATCCTTTTCTTATCACTTTCGTGGAGTGTCCATGTGACCATGTTCCATAAAGGGCTATTTTTCGTGCCTTTTCGGTTGATGGTCGCTAGATCCTGCTTGATATCCGCCAAAAGTTATTGCTGGTCTTGTAGTCGTATTTTTTGATACTTTCAAGCGTGACTTCCAAAGAAAAGTGATGTGCATGGTTTCCCATAACATCTTATGAGGGACACAGTCGAAGCCTTAGAATAGTCAATGAAAACAAACACAAATGGTCTACTCTTCGCTAATGCTTTCTCAATAAGTCATCATTCAGATATTTGCTATTTGATCCCTAGTTTCATCCTTTTTGATAAAATGTATCAAAGAATCTTCATGGCATGTTATATAATTGAGAAAGCGTGATTGTTCTTGCATTCTCTTGTATCCCTTTTTCATTTTTTCATCATCCTTATTTAGATTGCATAACCTATGAAACATTTTGACACAACTATCACCCTCTGCTTGAAATCAGCTCAGTAGGTATCCCAACGATCCCTGGCATGACTGTCCCTTTGTCATTTTCAAGATAGCTGCCTCAACTTCATAGAAAAGGATGTCTAACTCAGCTTCAGTGAGACTGAGATCGAGATTTGGTTCCTCAATGCGATCATCCTTTTCATATAAGGATTGGCAGTACTGTTTCGATCGGGCAGGATATCAGTAGCTTCTGTCAGATGTTTTTAACTGCCTATTTGATGCAACCTATGTGTCTATATAGGCTTCTTAGTTAAAACCTTCATAGTTCAAAAAATGTATTTTGGTTTGTTCTTATGTTAATGTTCATCAATTTCTAAAGACGTTTTTGTCAGCTCCTAGAGATTTTTTAATATGACATGTATTTCATTTTACTGCCCCTAAGTTTGCTGGATAACCTTGTTGCCTCAAATTCTGCTATTCTTCAATCAGCAATACTGTGTTCTCTGATAGCCATTTTTTATCTTCTTTATTCCGTTGAGCACAGTTTTCTCCTTGCTTTCCAAAATTATGTCTTTGATGTTATTCCATGACATTTCTGGTGTTTTTTCTTCCACATCTGCCTTAGCGGAGCACCAAAGAAATTTGACACCTTTAAAGTGTATTTATAGGGAATATTTGAGACTTTGAAGCAAATTGTTCTGGTTGGTTATTATGTTGTTTTCAGCAGATGTTAGTCAAGAGTTGACCAACCTTCTTCTAAACTCCTAGGCCAAACTGACTAAAATGTGGAAAGGTAGCAGTCCCATATCCAATCTTAGCATTAAAATTGCCCATTATTAAGACAAATCTTGACTGTATTCTCTGACATCTTTGTTCATTTTCAACATTTCTGCATAAACTTGGATCACATAGATATTAATTGGACAGCTTTGTAGTGGATGATAATAATTATGTTATTGACTTCCTAATATTAGTTAGTTGAAGCAACCCACAAATCAAGAATTGTATTGGGAAATCCAAAATTATTGAAACTATCAGGACACATTAACTGCACTTTACAGGCCATTATTGGAAAAAGCAGTTAAGTGGTTCACTACTTACTATTATGGGAACCAACTTGTGGAATAAGAAAACTAAGTAGTCCTTTGAAGGACCTATATTCAGCAACTGGAAGAAGACACTGGCATGCAGAGCAGAAAGCTGAAAAGGCTATGGAAAATCAAGATTTTTGGAGAAGGTGTATATCCTACTTAGCAATAAGTAAGTAATAATATAATACGTATTAAAAAATAGATAATGTACAAATATTTTATATATGTTTATTTTTTATTTGATTTTAGCTTAGATTAAATAAAATTTCAATTCACATACAGTTATTATATATTTGCTTCTGTGGGTGCAGCAGTTGTCTGCACGTAACGGCTAATCACAGCATGCCTAATCTAATCACTGTAGTTTATATTACGATGTATCTGTTCAAAGTAAAAATTGTTTCATCTTAATGTTAAACAAAAAAAGGAAATTTGTGTTTATTATATGAATATATCAAAGACACAGCAGGAAACTGCTACTGTGTTTAGCGTAAACTTTGGTCAAATAGTCATCTGGAGAAGTGTGGGGATATCATAGCGAGTAAAGAGAAGTGGATGCAAAATGATGGTTCTAGTGACTCAAAGAAATTGCAACTCGGATAGCATTCCAATATGGAGACGGCACTTCAGCTGTGGTTTACGACAGTACAGTTGCAGAATGCCATCATCACTGATGCTATTTTGTGTGAGAAGGAAATGAACTAGGAATTACCGATTTCCAGTACTCCAACGAATGGCTGCACAGTGTTTCAAGTCAAGGTGTGGCATTGGCAACAAAATGATTTGATGTGAAAGTGTTCTATTATCTTGTCATATTCACCTTTTGCCAAAATATTGCCCCAGACAAGACAGACTATGGCAAAATAACGAGGTTAGACAATATACATAATCTTATATACATTTGTCAAGTTGTCTGTATATATGTTCCGGGTGAGCGGCTAGACCATTGGTGCCAGCAACCCAAAATTTTGCATGAGTGACCCACACAACCCTGCGGGTAACATAGGGGGGGGGGGTGAGGTCGGCCTCCAATGTCGGGGTCAAGGTCAAATGATCAGGGTCGAGGTCAAGAAGGCTACAAACGGTGTGAAATATACATTTTGGGCAGAAGGAAGCTGGACCCATTGGTGCCAGTAACCCGAAATTTTGCATGGGTGACCCCCTCAAACCCTATGGGTAACATAGGTGGGCGAGGTCAACCTCCAATGTCGGGGTCGATGTAAAGGAGGCTATAACGGTCTGAAATGGCCTTTTTATCAGGCAGAGTTTGTTTGTTCCAAGTGGGCGGCTGGACCGTTGGTGCCAGCAACCCGGAACTTTGCATGGGTGACCCCTCAAACTTGCGGGTAACATAGGGGGGCAAGGTAAAGGGATCGGGGTTGAGGTCAAGGTGGCTAAATGGTATGAAATGGCCATTTCGGTCAGTAAGAAGGTTCTCACAGAAAATTTAATAAAACAAAAGACTAGGGCAGGGTTATGGTTTGGGTTAGGCATGTGCTCTATTCTATTGCCAGGCAAAGCGGGTACCCACCGCTAGTATAGATATAATATTAATGATAAATTTTTTTAACATATTTTTTGTTTTGATTTCATATTTTAATCTTAAATTTTATATAATAGTAAATTTTGATCGAATTTTTAAAAGATAATCAGCTATACTTTTTATTTTTCTAAAAAAATGTATTTATTTTTGTTATGCTTATAAATAATACTGTGGCTATTTGTCATCAAACAAGATAACTTACTGTGAATAAAATAATATTCAGTTGGGTACATTATATTAAGTATCTATATAACAAAAGTGATGATAAAAATGTTAGATAATATTTTTTTTATTATTAACACTATCCATACCGGGTTATTTAAAGCAGCCAGGTACCAGTGGGAGACTGATTTGGTGCCCCCTATTAAATCTACTTTAGGAGTGTACTGTAGTTATGACAATTGGCGCCTAATTAAATTAAAATGATCTATAGATGACTTTGTATATAAAAAGATTATAAAAAAATAAAAAAGTTATGCTAATTTAATTTTTAAAGTATATAAAAAATGAAAGAATTTTTTTTCAATTTTAATAGAAATAATTAACTATATAATAAAGTACTCAATGTCTGAATATATCGATAGTGTGTATTTGTGGTTCATTGTGTATTAGCAATGAAATAGAATTCACTAATACAATTATGGATATTAAACATTTTGTTGTATTTACTTATAATTAGATGAGCTAAAATATACTACTTTAGAGGCCTATGGCTATAGCAGATCCTGT
Organism: Nematoplana nigrocapitula; assembly: GCA_032274565.1. NCBI lineage: Eukaryota > Metazoa > Platyhelminthes > Proseriata > Nematoplanidae > Nematoplana > Nematoplana nigrocapitula. The sequence continues at coordinate 13,224 of JAUYWV010051452.1, forward strand.
GACTCTGTGGGGGTAACAACTATGCAAATATAATTAAAAGTTGTTAAATATAAAGTTAGGAAAAGACATGAAAGCTGAAGATCATGAAATTTTTCAAATAATAATGGCAGCAAAAATAAAACGGCGTCTAATTCCTCCCCCCCCATATAGATAGAGTTCAATTTAAATGATTAAAAAATAAAAAATATATTTATGACAATTATCTACCTATGTATTCATTCATTTCATGATTATACTAAAGCAATAAATATATGTGCTACGGTGACAAATAATTTTCATTTTTATTTTTGTCTGATGAAAATAGCTACAATGTATCTACTTATAAATAGGTCTTGGATATGTATATATGTTGTCTATCTTCTTCTACATTTTTAACACTATCATCCTGACTAAGGCACTATTTGATGCAGAATTTGACTAGGCAAGTCATAGTTAAGGTTTTCCTGTGATCAAACTATTGTAGCTACCAGGACAGTGCAAAACCTCTTCTCAAATAACAGTCAATTTTAGAATTTTTTTATAAAGAAATATAGTTAAATCAATTTAGCTAAAATTAATATTGTTCTGCGAATAAAGTTTAGAAATTCCCTCTACTTTGTAATAAAGTGAAATCATAATGCCAATGAAACGACTTATAATGTTGGTTACAAGAGATACTTTAATTATTACATTTATATTGATAGATTTATGCCTATGCTTATAATAATAATTATGCATTTTAATATTATGTTATGTTTATGGACTAAGTTTGGATAAATATAAGTGTTATTGTTTTTTTGGTCATTTTTTGGTAGTTCCCCTACATTTAATATTTATAACAAACTATATAAATAACCATATAAAAATCACCTTGAAGGGTTATCATTAGAGCTTTGTGGAAAGAAATGTTAGTGTATTTAAACCATAATGTTGAAATATTATCTATGATTGCTTTAGTTTGCTTGTCAGCCGCCCCATATTTGATTTGAAAATTTTTTTTTCAAAGTTCTGTCAAGTCATTTCTGGCTCCCGGTGATCGTATGAACAAAGTCCCTCCAGGCAATAATATAAACCTCTATTGTCATTGATTTAAATACACTAACATTTCTTTCCATGTAACTCTAATGATATCCCTTCAAGGTCATTTTTATATGGTTGTTCATAAGGTTTGTTATGAATGTGGGGAACTACCAAAAAAGTGCCAATTATCTACCTAGTCCTATGTACTTATTTATTTCATGATCATACTGAAGCAATAAATATATGTACCGTGACATTTGACAAACAATTTTGATTTGTCATTATTGTCTGATGACAAATAGGCACAACATAAATAATATCAAATATAAAATACGTAATATTTAAGTTAGACAAAATTCAATTTGAGGGAAAGACAACCCCTACTTTATAATGCAAACACCAAATAGATCAAATTATCTAAGGTTAATGTAAGTTAAAATTAAAATAATATTTTAACTTCAGTTTAATCAAGCAAACTAAAAGTACTTGTGAAAAGTAAGTCGTAAACGGCAGAAGCAATTTCAAAAAGTGTCTAATGACCTTTACGACCTTCTTTCATTTCATAATATTGAACAATTGAAAGTTGCCATATATATCATAAGTTTGGTAAGGGCAGTTCAAGTATTACGTAATGCTGAGGGAGTGTTGTTGAAGCGTTGCGGTGCGCTATGGGGATGGTAATGTTCAGTCACTTGTTCCGTAACACTGTGAGAAAATTGTGATCAGTTTATTAGGGGCTGTTCAAGTATTACGTAACGCAATTTTTCACTATCCTGAACACCCCCCACACACAACGCACTGTAACGCTGTAAGAGACACCCCCACTGCGTTACGTAACGTAACCACTAACACCCCTCACAAGAAAGTTTTTTTCTGAATTCAACATATATAACTGTTGTGTTTCGTGTTCAATCATATTTGTTCTAATAATTATTAGAGCGCTCCAGTACAGGAGTGCCATTCATATGATTGCCATATCAGTCAGAGCGCTCTAGTAGAGGAATGCATACATTTCTTTGTCACTCTCTGATTGGCTTTTAAGACCAGTCTGGTACTGATTTACTTACTGTTCTCACAGCGTTACGTAACAAGTGTCTGCTGAACACCCCACACACCCCAATAACGCTTCACTAAATACCCCACTCCCCTCAGCGTTACGTAATACTTGAACAGCCCCCTAGTGGAGAACGGGACTAGCGTTTGCGTATGGCGTACGCTCTGATAGGTAGGCCTATATAGGACAAAAGTTGTGAGAATCTATATATTCACTGTGGTTCATATAGCAACATTAGTTTTTCTGGGTGAGATAATGGAACAAATGCAGTAACTGGTTAACTCACAATGCTTCAACAGTTCGGTTAACCGGCTAATCGAATATAAATGTTTTATCGAAGCAGATCAACTAATAGAATCGTTTAATAACACGACAATTATCTATGATATAGTCTATATAATTCGTATTCCCCGAACACATTTTCGTCGAAATAATGGATTGCTCGAACTAAGACAGTTGTCCCGATTTAAATCCAGGGACTACTAGAATATCAAGAGGGCCAACTACGCTCTTAGAAATAAACGTTCATCACATTGTTATTTAATCAAAGTTTTGAGAGGCATCAAACGGTATCCAATAAAATTTCATCCGTCCATCTCGCGGTATGAATTTTTCAACTTGTTTAATAACTTTTTCAACAAATGGATAAAATCGATGTTACTTTAGAAACTATTTATGAAGAACTAAAAAGATTAATGGAAATATCTCAGGTTTAAACTAGAGACTAAACATTTTTGAAGAAAGCCTAAAATATGCTAATAATGAGATTGCTGATCTCAAAAAAGAAAATTCTCGCCTAAAGAAAGAGCTAAATTTTACCAAAGAGCAGGTGGGACGAGATAGCGTCAC
>JAUYWV010051563.1:0-12746 GCA_032274565.1 Nematoplana nigrocapitula
CAAAAAAGCTTTGAATTCAAATTGTCTAATGGAAGTATCGAAATTTAGATTTAAATCAATATTATTGATTAATTAGTGCGAATTCTTAATGATTTTTAGTTAGAAAAATAGCACAAGTGTTTACTATCTGCACACTAAGTTTGGATGATAGATGTTGTGTAATAGCTTAATACAAAGGATGTAGTTTGTGCTAATAATTATGAATCACCCGGTATAACAAGTAAATGTCTCAATAAAGATTCGGTATCGACGCGCTAGCGGACGATGCCTAATGCTGTCGAAACAGCGCTGTCCAAACGTCCTGTACTACTAACTGATAAATATTTCAGTAGTATTTTCTCGATAAAGAATCTTTGTTTGTGACACTCACATACTATAGATTAGTTAGTATAAATTGACATCCATTGTTTTACGAATTTTCTACAAGAATTATCATCAGCGAATTCTTCACAAGTCGTAGTATATTAATTAATTTTTACCCAGTTTCAGTTCAAGAATTTAGTCCCAAGTGAAGTTGGATCCTTGTACATATACAATGGTACATTTATGCACACGGGGTGTTGTTTGCTGGTCAAGATGTTTATTTGATGAATTTTAAAACTTAGTCGATGCACTGGGTAAATTCTTTTAACTATAATCGAAAAGATTGCCCAACTAGACCTCGGAAGAGCCTTTGATCCCCTGTTCCTTTTTATGGACAAAATAAACTATTATTATTAATTTTCTAACATGGTATGATCATATATGCTCGTAATTTTGAAAACTCTCTTTTCAGACAATACTCAATATAGATTATACTACAAACTGTTTCTTGTGACGTTTACCCTGGGTATGTTGTAGTGTGATACTAGAAATGGAAGTACATACAAATTTCTCTGCCTCATTACTGCTCTCTGGCTATTTGTCATTGGCATTCTGAGAAAAAAAACAAATGAATACGCTAAAGTTCAGAGTGGATTGATTGACGCATATTATCTGCAGAGAAAACAACTTCTCTGGTAGTAATTCAGGGACACAATTAGGCTCATTGTATTAATCACAAATCGATATCAACATGCAATTCCTAGGTAATTACCTGTGCCTCTTCTCACTAACCGGAAACAAAACAGTTAACCAATTAATTATAATTACAAATGGGATTCCGCAAGGATCTATACTAGAACCCTATCTTTACACTCCGTATATAGCTGAACTCAGAACATAAAACTATGCAAAACATACTATGCGGACGACAGCATTCTCATCGGACAGAATACATCCTATACGCGCGCAACTCCTAATCTTACTCAACATTCTAATATGTTATAACTGCCCGTTATTTCGAAAATGTGATCTTCAAAAGGTGAAAAAGTTTAACTCAGTGGTGTTTACCTAAGATCCGACCTGAAATGGGACAAGCATGGTGAAAAAATAATAAAAAGTTCTCTAAAAGTATACTATTTTTATAAGCCGTCCGTAGTTTCAAACCAGCTTGCACAAACTAACCTTATTCTCCTTCTGTCAAGTAAAATCTTCGAACAAGCTGAAATATGACCTCAATTAGTTTTTGGAAAAGCTGAATCACAGAGTCAAAAAAACATTGAAATCTATTGACTAACTTTTAGTCACATCTGATCTTGATTACTGCATCTCACAGCAATTAGGATTACTACTTAAAATGCACTCGCTATAATTGTTTGCTATATTTTTTATAAGATTTGAGCTCTGAGTCATGAATTAAATTGCCCGAGAATTTTTGTTTCCCTCCTCTACCACATCCGAATCAATTCCCTATATATATTCTCCCAGGCAACGGAGCGTTGCTGTGCCCACTACAGCCACCATCCTTTGTGTGCTACACCAATATAGACCCTTCACCCCACCCCCCACGTCCTCCCTCGTCCGGCCAGCTGACCCACTCGTACAAATTCCAGGCAATCTGCACCTAGCCCAGATGTCAAGAATCGTGAAAAGTGCGCCACTTTCTCTGCGCTGTCCACTTTTTTCCTCCATCGCCCTCTCCCCTTCCCCTGCCCCTTCGGAGAAGAGGGATAATTTAAAGGCCGGAAATCAATGACAACGTTCAAATAGACTAGCACAACAAGAGGTGCAACAAGAGAGTCATTTCGGACAACCGAGTGACTGGGAAAATATAGAAATGTACCCTTTTCTACCAGACCACCAAGGCCAAACGGGGCACCAAGATAAAAGGGGGACAGTTTAGGCAGCTGTGCAAATCGGGAACAGAGGAGGGATGCTGTACGGAGAGGGATTTTCCGTTGCTCAATCTTCTATGAAATGAGTCAGTCATGCACGCTTCGGGGCAGTCGTACTCCAATAGAGATTCATGAATTCGTTCGAACACCCATCAAGCCGAGTATATCCAAAATGATCAATAGTAGTATGAATTTGCGTCTCCTTGGATCACAATAAATGGGTAAGATAGGACCAGATTTTGGTTGGTTTCAGTTCGGCAAATATGTATGGAAAGTTTCGGTTTCTGTTTGGTTTTCTAACTGTGTCTACGTTTTGCTGTACTGTACAGTATGTGTGAGACCATTTGAGTTTGATACGGGTTCGCGAAAACAACAATAACTTGAACTTAATGAAGATAACAAATCTGCTGATGACTCTGCTGAGCAGTTAGGAGAAAGAACAAAATTTAAAAGCAAAAGGAAAAGGGAAAAAGAGACCTAGCCAACTATTTTTTATTTATTGCGATAATTGTTTCCAGAGAGACAGAGAAAGAAAGAAACATAGAAAGGAAGAAAGAAAGAGAGAGAGAGAGAAAGAAAGTGAGAAAGAGAGAGAGAGAGAGAGAGAAAGAAAGAAAAAAGAGAGAGATAAAGAAATATAGAAAGAGAGAGAGAAATAAAGAGAGAGAGAGAGAGAGAAAGAAAGAGAGAAAGAAAGAGACAGAGAAAGAAAGAAAGAGAGAAAGAAAGAGAGACAGACAGACAGGGATTGAAAGAAAATGAGTGTGAGAGAGAGAAAGAGAGAGACAGAGAAAGAAAGAAAGTGAGTGAGAGAAAAAAGAAAGAGGGAGAGAGACAGAGAGAGGGGAGAGAGGGAAAAAGAAAGTGAGTGAGAGAGAGAGAAAGAAAATGAGAGCGAGAGAGAGTGAAAAATATAAAGAAAGAGAGAGAGAAAAAAAAGAGAGCGAGAGAGAGTGAAAAATAGAAAGAAAGAAAGAGCGAGAGGGAGTACAAACATAATTACTAATTAACATAAAACCAATTAATTAAATTTGTCAAGGTAGAAGCAGCGTTGTTGGTGGTTTACATGAAGAACAAGGACCATCTTTCAATTGTTTCCTATATCAAACAACGTTTTTTTCTCGATAGATTAACCTATTTAATTATATAGTTGAAATTCTGTTTTGTTTTAATTAGTAGTTAATTTATGACCTGTTTTTCTTTATGTCTTGGTAATGAATCAGCAAACATTCGGACACTTGATATTGCAGCTGAGTGATGCCGGGATATAGTGAATTTTATGAATGCTTTCTGCTAATGCACAGGTTCCATTTACAGCTCGTTTGAATCCAAAAGAAACTTACAGAGCGAAGCCAACCAGGAGGAAAAGCTCTCTTGGATTGGATTGGTATTTTTTTAAATTTCGTTGGTATCGTAGCTGTTTAATAGCTCAAAACAATTGACGCAATACATAAATATTGGCCAGATACAGTCAAGCAATTACATAAAAACGGATACCATGAGTTTGACGTGGGTTTGCGTTTCTCGTTTTTGTGAATTATGTACTGTACCAGTCAGAAGAAATGTGCATGATTACTGTACCTGGGAATTTCTGAAACAGAAAGGAGATGGGGAAGTGCTGAAAGGGAGTTGATGTTTCGCATTTCTTTAAGGGTTACTGTGTATCTGCGTTTTTCCTTATTTTGAAGGTCAGTGGAGCAGTTTCGAGGGACTGTACGGGACTTGATGTTGTGCGTCACTTTGTCATACTACTCTTAGTCGCTCTATAAATGATGTCCTCTGATGCTAATCCAATCTCATGAAATCATTTATCTCAATTGATGATTACTATCAGCTAACTGTCAATTCCTGATTTTTGTGCTAATCCAAAAGTTTCCATATACGGTATCATCAATATAGATACTTTAAACGGCAACTGATTTTTTTCTATAAAGTTTCACGGATTCTTTCTACTTCGTCACCATAAAAAATCTGTGGCATTTCGCAAAACTCATTTACCCGTGCGTCCTTCGGGGGAAAAACCCATCTTGTGTTCATCAAGGATTTCATTTCCGCTAAAGCCTTCAAGGTACACCTACTTTCTACAGGTTATGTGAGAAACAATAAACGTTTTAGTTGAGGGTTATTCGTCTTGGACGTTTCATATATTTATTTGCCCTTTTTTCTTATTAGTCCGATTGGAAGGTACTTTGCGAATGTTATGTAGAAAAATATGCTTTTTTGTGACAAAATTTAATTCATTATTTGAATCAATAAAAATATTTGTCGATACACCATCAATGTTATATAATATGCTATTTAACGATCGTATCATTTTTCGTAACTACTGTAATATGTAATGCAATCATTGCTAATTGAAACTACTAAAAATAAAATTAAATATATGCTCCTATACATCTATTACTCTGTTCCATAACATGAATTTCACTAACCTTTCTAATGTTAATCATTTTGTGCTTTCAGAACTCATAAAATATTTACGTCGTTGTTTGACTGTATATATTGTAAATTGATCAGGCATTGTGTAGAACATTGTTCTAAAGATAGCCACGTATATATTTCTCGCTGTAAAGGATTTTAAGAGATTAATTTTATAATATTAATTATAAAATATTTAGCGGTAACATCAGCTGGCTTCTTGATGGTGAAAATAATAATCTTAGTGGACCAGGATATTCCGGTTTTATTGGTATTAGTTGCGCGATTTTGTTGAGTTCAGTCATACATCAGATTTGCTTCCTGCCTCACTGATCACCGCAACCACTATACACTATCCATAGACTGTTCTGGATAATTGACAGGAAATATAAGCTGTTTTGTGATAAGACTTTTCCTCTGACAAAATGCTGAGAAAATTAATTGTGCAACGGAAAACATCTCACCATATTTTTGCAATCTTCCGCTCGTTTTAGCTCTGAAATTGTTGTCATTACAATGAGTGACATTTTTTATTCAATAATTTTCAATTGATAATAGTATAAATGAAAACAATATTCATAGAATTATGAATAAACCACTCTCGTATTGGAGACATTAACAGTACCACGTTTATTCAGGTATACCTCAAGGATCAATACTGTGGCCCTTCTTTCGCTTTGTTTTTATGCAATTATTTGTGTGTCCCTTTAAACAGGCGGCTTACTTGGGACAGTCATATCAACGTTATTTCTTTTTCCCAAAGAATTTATGTCCTTCGTATATCGAAACATTTACACAATTGTACGCATAAGCTGATTTGTTCTCTATCATTACGCCAGCATTGCTTCAGATTGCGAATATTGCGCTTTCTCGGGCCGCCATAGTTCTGGTTATATGACAGCTGTCAGACTGTTATTGAGGCGATGCCAAAGATAAACAGTATATCCCACGTATCTTACTGTACATTGTATCTACTGTTTCCCAAAAATCTTCCAGATTTATTCAGTTGCGATCATACCCATCTCGTTGTACTAATTCATTAATTTACTTCACACGCATCTTAGTTAACGATGCCATTGTCGTTTAAATGGTTATATTCTACTTGTTGACTTGCTGTAGTGTTTTTAGAGTGCTCATTTGTGATATTTTGTTAATTCTGTATAGTTCCAAGTTTAGGTTCTCTCAAAGTTTTTCAATTAATGTTTATATACTTACTTACTTAAAGTTATGGTCGTGTTTCATCTTATGCACAGACCTTACTTTGGATCGACCGTTTGTTATATGATTCATGGTCTTCTTCCAGATGATATACGTTAAGTTGCATAAAGAATTTACATCCCTGCTTTCTATTTATATACAGTATGCTATCTGAGTAAAGCGAGTTGGTGATCGACACATCTTAGAATACAAGGACTTGTAGTGTGCGATCTTGGCGAAGCATTTATCAAGAGATTTAAATAGCACTCGACTCTGCTAATCCGTAAAAACACTCATGTAACCTCATGTATGTACTGTATATAAAAAACAATACTGGATAGTCACATTTTAATGTAAATCCAAGATACTGTGAATAAATGAAGTGAGTATCCTTTAAAAGTGTAATGCTATAAACCTGCGCAATATTTGATATATCGATTTGTGATTACGTCATGGAATATTTTGCTAATGCCTGTCGCCATATATAGGGTTGGAAGCTCTCTAGACCTGAGTCTCTCAAGAACAAAAAGTGTGCTATATTTTACAGAATCCAGCATACTCAACTAATTATGGTTTTCTTTCTTTGAATACTTTCAAATGACCACCGACACACGCATTAAGAACTTCTTTTCCATGTGAGAAAAATGTGTTGTTGCCCTTTTCGCGAGTAACAGAGAGACTGCATGAATAGCGAATAATTTGCATGGTCTTAATCTAATGGGATTAATTACGTGAAAAGATTCGTTCTAATTCTCATCTATTCTATCCGCTGTTCAATGTATTAACGAATTTGCTTGAATAGAAAATTTGCTGCATTTACTCAGGTAAAAATAGCTGTTTCCTCTTCCGCATTTTTCCCTGACCTTTGAGCAAACTACGCAACGACTGCGTTAAGACTATGTTCGGGCTGATTTGGTGAAATTGTCTTACACTATCTTAATTTTCTGGTCGCGCAAAAGGTATTTTTGTCTCAGACAAAAACTGCCAGGTTGAATATAAGTGACATAGAGACACATCGTTTGAATCAGAATTATATTGCATTCTAAGCTGTGGCCGCGCTGCTTATGCATTTACTGTTGGGATTGAAAAATAACTGTACATTTACCTCAGTGGTTAAAAACAATTTGTTAGAACATGACCCAGCTTATTGAATGACATAATAATGTGATACGGTGTGGTCTGAAGAAAATGAACTTCATTTAAACACGAACAAGTGCTCTATTATCTCTTTTCCAACATCCCTTTATTTACACCTACTGACCATCCTAACCTCCAGTCATCAAACCACATCAAGCTTCTTGGACTGCTGTTCAACTCGAGACTCACTTGGAATGATCATCTAATATCTGTGATCAAACGAGCCTCTTGTTCTCTTTATGTCCTATATGCATGTTAAAATCGGTCTGTTCAAAGCACTAACTTCTCATCATTTATAATTCTCTCGTCAGATCCATATTGTAACCCTCTTCTTGTTGGTCTTGATGCTACTCTCAATCGCAATCTCCGTCAAATCTGAAAGCGTGCCCATTTCATTATTTGTAAGATCGGCTGTGTCCTGTCCTTCTTTTGAATCACTTGAACTTAGATGTAAAAACCAAGCAAAAAACACATTCTTCACCCCATTAAGCGTCCGATTAGCCGCCAGGCCAACCGTTTTATTCAACCTGTGAGCCGTTCAAACAGGCATTTGAACAGTTTTATTCCCTGTACATCAATTTTTTAAAACAACTCTAATTAATTTTGTTTGATATTTGTCATGTGCGTCTGGTTACTAGTTGAACTTTATGTTGCCTTAATTCAGTTTTTCATTTAGTTTGAATAAACGTTTATTATTATTATTATAAATAACTTGCCCAACATTATACCAAGCTATCTACACTATCTTTTTGTTTCTTTTCTGTCTGTTTGTGAATTGTACTCATTTTGGTGACAATTATTTTATCTAGAAGAAAAGAAAAAATGCATAATTAGTCTCTAAAGATCAGCTAGTTTTCACGCTTTATTTTGTTTAGAAAAAGGGATGGTTAATTAGTATTATATATTAAGCTCATTGTTTAAGGAAGGGCATAAAGTTATTAATGCTCCTTGTACATTTTCTTTTTGTATTGTGCTGACATCAGTATTGAAAAAGTTCCACACCGCTCTGTTTGATCACTAACAGCAAATCCCATAGAGAGCTAGTAGAGTTATTATATATTTATTTTAATCTCAATAATGTTTTGGCTAATTTAAATCGGTTTAAAACTCATTTTATTACCAATGATTGATTGGGGTTACGCACAATGTGGGACTCACGAAAATTTTCCATCCCAAAGATCGAAGTCTAAAAACCGGTTTGCCGAATTTCATAACATATATTTTTACTTGCCCTGCGTGACTATGCAACAAACTGGCTAATCACCCCTTCAAGGCAGCCTACATCTAATGACCACGCGTGTCTTGTTCAATGTTGTGTAGTCAGTGGAAATTGCCAGGACACGTCTGACGTCAGAGTAACTATAGTGGTAGTATACTGTTGTATATCTTGCAATATCTTCACCGGTCAAATATCACGGATGAGACAGACAAATATCGAAGCAGCCTTCATAGTTGAGACATATTGTTGGCACTCGAGTTAGACATGTGGCGACCGCGGCCATAGTTACAAAATACATATACTGTATAGATGCGCGCGAAATGATTAGAAGAATTAGGAACATTTAAAAATTAAATAACTGGGGTAGAGAAGATGTACCATTCAGAATAACGAAATATGGAAAAGGAAAAGATAAATTAGGCCAATGTAGAACATAAGCCATTTAATCGCGACCGGTTTCGCTTATACATAATAAGCATTTTCAAGAAATTTCAAAAGTGGAGACAAACAGAATAATCAAACAAAGGCTAGGTTACATAAAAAAATAAAAAATCAATAAACACAGACAGAAAGTAAGAAGTGTTCAGAGATGGAGAGCAGTCCTTGATGTAAATCGGCTCACGAATTACCAGATCGAAATTGTCACGGTCATTGTTTGTTTGCTTTACTCAACAAAAAACTAGGCACAACAAAATTTAAAAAACCTAAGAAATTCTATATCAATCAAGAAATATCATAATTAGCTGTGACGAAAAATGTCTGATGATGATTGTATTAAAGTAAACTAGTTGTTTGAGTAGGCGAGTTCTCTGTATCTAAATTATTTTAGGATAAATAATGTCTCTTTACACCTACACACTGCTCCAGTATATTCAACTGCGTGTAGCAACACTTTTCTGATTAGGGGGACCCTCCTGAAATTACATATATATATATATATGTGAATGTAGCTAGAAATCTGAATAAAATTTACTCTGGAGCAATTACAATCTGTTCAAGTCTTATGGGTATAAAGATAATTTATTTATTTTATTTTTTGAATTATCGCTTCTTTCTGGTCAGTAATGATAATATATGCATGGACATACAATATTTAGGAATGCAAAAACACTCGATAATGAAGAAATTATTTAATCTTTATTTTCTAACAACAAAATTGCGAATGAAAACATGAAATGTATTTTTTATGCTAAATTTGACCTCTTCCAAAAGAGGGCATTTTTCCTAGCTACTATATATTGGCCTGTTTTCGCAGAGGGCCTCCTTTCCTACTTTTGGCCTTTTCCAACAGAGAACCCTTTATTTGTTATTTGGATTTTAATACACACATGATAATTGTAGTTATAATATGCTCTTTACTTTTGAAAAGTACCCTTTTATATAAAAAATTGGCAGCGCCGGCCCTGCACTTCGGCTACCTTTCTGTGTGATTCATTGTCAAAGTTACTGCGTTTTATTAAAAATCTCAAACTTGATGAAATTAGAATGCAATTGGAATATTTCGCAAAAACAAAGAGAAAACTATAAGCAACCTTGGTTTGGGAAGTTTTAATTGATTTTACAATCCAAATTATTATGGCATTAGAACCTTTCTTGTATTTCTCGGCCAGTAAATTTCTATATACAGTATAATCAAAACAGCAAACAGGAGAAGTACATTTCGACGCTTTGGAACGTCAGTCTTGGTTAGTACAATAATAAAATTGATAAATAAAACAAAACAAATTTTAAACATACTATATGATAATCAATTGATAGATTCAGGACACTTATAGTAACAAAACTGATGTTCATAAATTGATAATGTTTAATACGAAAGTATGACCTTCGAAAAGTTGCCGAGTTTCAATATCTGTATTGTATGTATTTCTGATCTAACTCATCATATAGTAGACGAGTCATTTGTCTCTCGCTGAGCTGCAATATATCAAACAAAGAAACCTATCTCAATTGACAGAGGACAGCAGTGATTTGAAGAACGGACATTATTTGTTACAACCGGTGTCAGATAGGGATGATATGAGTGAAATGTATATCTAACTTTATATTTCAATAATCTTATGGCATCTTTAGGTTAGATATCACCAGAATTATTCTCATATCTTGACTTTGTTCTTATCGTGTGTAATTTCTCAACCTGATTATTGTATACTTTATCGGCTATGTACATTGAACTATGACGCGCTATACAAATTTTTTAAAATATAACGATTTTAAGTTTAAAATACTTTAGTTTAATTTTTTTAAATATTATTTAACATATATACAGTATACTTCTGCAACCAAAACAAATCAATTAAAAGGATAATCTCTATTTGTTTACTATGTCTTGTAGACCTTTTCTCTTAGTTAGAAGGCTCACCATTCAGAGCCAAATATATTTGTCAAACCTGACTTAGATTCTGAGCGATATTCGTAAAGAGTTTTTAGTATGCGGTAATCAGCCATAGGCTTATGCCATTTGCAATCTTAAATTTTGAGTGGACGCACACTACTTTATTGTCTTTTACTTATTGCTTACCTTTCGATTTTTCTCGAATGTTAATGCTTTACGTGTTACACAATTAATCATATGGCAAAATACATAGTCTGTGCATTGACTTCTCTTGTGTAGACGTTTTTCGAGAGATCCTCTACCACTCTTCTACCAAGGAATCAGTCAATACTACAGTTTTATAGTGTTTGATCCATTTCAACAGTGTACACTCCATAGAAATCGTATTAAGCGGCATAGCTATTTTAAGATATTAAAAACAAATCCGATTTCTATGGTACGATCACTGAAAAATGATGTCGATGACTAATTGTGCGGCCGATTTCACAGCCGCCAACAAAATAAGTTTTTTTGTAATAATGTGTAAACGTAGTCATTGTTAAAGACTATGAAATGCATTTTACGACAAGGGTGTTATTATTTTGTTTTTTCTATGCGAGGGCCACCCCAAATTAGTGTGTGTCGATCAACACGGCAAAGTAGAGCTGAGTGAAGAAGGCATTCCCAGCCCCTGGTCTAATGCTCCAAGACCAACCAAAGCCAAGACAGTGATGCACACCCCTTTCTTCGACCACAATAATATTGTTTCACCAGTCACCACCATCAGTGGCCTCCCTCTCTATCGGAAAGTTCCAAAAATATAATGTGAGCTCAGTCATCCGCCCAAGAAACGCCTAGACTTGGCTAGATGAAGAAGAGTCATCTTCCTTCAAGACAACACGCCACAGCATCACCACAAAAAATGGGCTGGGAATGCCTTCCTCACCCGGTCCTACTTTCCCTATTCGTCGTCTCCTTCTGAGGTTGTCCTGGTCCCTCGTATCAAGGTGAGAGGCTTCGAGGGGAGCGATTTGGTGATATTGATGCCATCAACGCAGCGTATCGTCATTGTATCTCAGTGATCTGTACAAACGTGGTTGGAGACAGGATGAAATCTATGGCTTGTTTGTTTTACCTTGGGAAAAATGTTCAACGAAAAAAGGTTATTTATAGTGAATGACTAATGTCTTATTTATTCTTATTATTTCGGTAATTTTAAAAGAACTTTGACAGAGCTAAATATATTTTTTAAATAAATTAAAGAAGGACTACTTACATGAAATTGCGCATTGCAAAATAGTAATCCGTAACCAGAGATGTCCTTCCATCACGATGGACAGTAAGTCAACACTTTCCCGATAGATGCTTCTTTGGTGTATAGCTATGCAACTTGTACCAGACGCAATTAGGCGCAGTGCTGGGATAGAGAAGTGGGTTGTTCAAACTACGCTATACTGTATACCACTGCAGAGTGTACTCAATTGTCTTTATGACTGCGCTCGTATGAACTGCAAAGATAGAGTTGGCTCTCTTTTCTCCCGATCTTATCTCTGGTTCCGCATTCTCACAAACTCACTCGAGCCCTCCGTGTCATATTTGGCAACCGCAAATTATTATCGATTCCAGAAACTTACACTGACTAACTGGTGGCTGGATTTGATGGACAGTTGGAAAAGTTAGGCGATTTTCCCTAAAATATGACAAGCAATGCAAAAATTGCGAAATATTAGGACGAAAATCGCCTTTGCAATGTGTTCTTGTCTAAAAATATGCAGACAGATGTCAGAAAAAACACAGACATACTGAATGTGCAATTGTATGCGAGACCTAAAATGTCTTTGTTGTCAAACTTTTTCCGGTCGATATTGTTTCCCGGGAATTAGCCAACCAAATTCGGTAAAAAGATAGAACCAACCAGATTGGTTCTTGTACGCAGATGCCGACATGTTCTTTGTCGGAGTCTGACGAAGTACAGTAGGCCTATATGGCGTTTTATCTTGTTCTGTATATTAATAAATCTGTATCACTAACTCACTTCCACCCTACGTGCTATTTATAGCCGTCATAGAAGGCGTTTCAAGTAGTTGAAATTATGTAAATGAAAAGGGGTGGCAAAGAGAAGTTTTTGTAAACGGAAGATAAAGAGTAAAACAAAAGGAAGACTGGCACTTATTTAAATAATAAATATGCAACATGTTTCGGTTATACCATAACTATCATCGGTCTGAAATATAAACAGAAACACTAAAAGTCATATTAAAAAAAT
>JAUYWV010051674.1:0-16121 GCA_032274565.1 Nematoplana nigrocapitula
CTAATTCATACAAACTAACTATAACAAAAGTCTGTATATGAAATGTTATCTCAAAAATATTTAAAATTAAATATAAACTAAGATTTAATCTATATACTATTGGCACAGTGTGCCAAATTTTTTATCTTTCCTTGCTTTAAAATGCATATATAAGTATAAAATTTTTTTCAAAATTTAAAAGTTCAAAATTTTAGGAATATTTTTTATTTTTGGTAAAGTTTTAGGAAATTTTTAGGAATTTTAGGAAATTGCCAACATTTTAGGAATTTTAGGAACAATCACAGGCCTGCACACTGCATGCACTCGACTTCCGATAATTTGAGCATCTCGACGTATACATACATTAGTTCCTCAAGAACGTTTTTTTCTGATTTCATCCGTAAGTTTCATACGAGGTATTCAATCAACAGTTGAGATTCACTACACTGAGCCAGATCTCCGCACGGTGAAGCGGACGGTTGATTTTCCCAGCACTATTTTGACAAATCCCCATTATCCTGACATGATCGTCGAAATCGCGATTGTTTCCAAAAGCATGAATTAATCGATTTTTATGCATATGGCGATTTTACCTTTTATTTTACGCAATATACAGAATGGTACAGAGTAGTTGACTGTAAAATCGCGTAATTGATTTTTTCATACGTAGTAGGGTAATCTCTACATAATCATGTGTTACTAAAATAAAATCAGGGAATGGCTACTCTTCTTTAAGTTCTTTTTAGTCGCGTTGATTGTTGAATCAGTGTTACTTGATTCATCTTATTGTAAAATATGTTCATAACATTTTAGTCGTACAAAATTCCGAGAGACGACAAATGTAATATGGCATTTACTATATAAGAAAGTCTACATACTGTAGATACAATTACAGGCAGACAGAGTCGTGGATATAGGTTAGGACAATCATTAACGCATTTAAACCAAATATAAAGGGACATCTCTAGGGGTTAGCGCCCGTAGTTAGACGTCTCCATAGCAACCAACACTCAAACGACCGCGCCAGGCGCAGAAATGCGCGCGACGTGTGCTCAACTTTCAGCAGTGGATGGACTGGCTATTGTAGCAGACACACATTATTTTTCACCTTACTGTGAAGTCCTGTAGGTAGGCTGTGGAAATGGGAAGAAGTTTAACAGCGCAGGGGAGATAGGGGGACTAGAGAAAAAGACAGAGCGAGCGAGAGAAAGAGAGGGGGAGAGACAAGAGAAAGAGAGCGAGTGGCAGAAAGAGAGAGAGAGAGAGAATGACAAAAAAGAGCGTGAGACAGAAAGAGAGGGAAAAGATTTAGAGCGAGTGAGAGAACGACAGAGAGAGAGATAGAACGACAGAAAAAGAGAGAGCGAGAGACCGAAAGAGAAGGAAAAGAGAGATAGAACGACAGAGAGAGAGAGAGAGAGAGTGAGACAGATAGAACGACGAGAGAGTGAGAGAGAGGTAAAAAGAGAGGGGAGAGACGTCAGAAAGAGAGAAAGAGAATGACATAAAGAGAGGGAAAAGATATAGAGCGAGTGAGAGAACAACAGAGAGAACAACAGAGAGAGATAGAACGACAAAAAGAGAGAGAGCGAGAGACCGAAAGAGAGGGAAAAGAGATATATAGATAGAACGACAGACAGAGAGGGAGAAAGAAAGAAAAACCAACAGAAAGAGAGCGAGTGGCAGAAAGAGAGAGAAAGAATGACAGAAAAAGAGGGAAAAGATATAGAGCGAGAGGGAGAGATAGAACGACAGAAAAAGAGACAGCGAGAGACCGAAAGAGAGGGAAAAGAGATAGACAGAGAGAGAGTGTGAGAGAGAGAGAGAGAAAGAGAGAAAAAACTACAGAAAGAGAGAGAGGGGGTAGTAGAGAGAGATAGAGAGCAACTGAAAGAGAGAGAGCAAGCGACAGAAAGTGAGGGGAAAGAGAGAGGAGCAAGCGAAAGAGAGAGCGAGACAGAAAAAGAGGGTTGAGAGAGAAAAGCAAGCGAAAGAGAGAACTTAAAAAGAGAGAGCAAGCGACAAAAAGAGGGGAAAGAGAGAGACGACAGAAGATGGGAGAGAGAGCGATTGGGAGACAGGAGGAAGAGAGACAGGAGATAAAAATATTAATAATAATATCATGTATACAGAAATGACAATAATAACTATACAGAGTGATTTGTTTTATTTTCAGAAAGTTATTTTGGCTTTGACCACATAAAAATAAAAAGCTAACAGGTATTCGATGTATAAATTAATGCAGATTTTTTGTAGATATTTGCACCTTTTCGACTATGCTCTTTTTGTTTCTCCTGAATCTTTCGCTGCCGCTCAGACACCTCTTAGCTAATCCATTTACGGTCGTCCAATATATGCTTCAAAAGCTCTGACACCATTAATCCGGCTCTTTCGCCGCACCGTCTGCGCCTCACACCACCCACTCACTTGAGTCTTAGCTGACCCAACACCCTAAGGTATCCCCACATCCCCGTTTGGAACCCTTTGACCCGACAATAATGCATTAGCTGATTCTGTTTCTTCTCCCTCTCTAAAAAACGCCCGTCGTCTATCGTTGAAATTCTTTAAAATATGCGTATCTAATCAACTAATTAATTTCAAAAATACTTCTGTTTCTTTCAGGATCAGCGTTCCTATATACGGCATGGCTAATTATGTTATTGATCAAGTGATAAATTACAGAGCGTGCATGCTTGCAGGGGAGGGCGGTGATTCTAACAAGGCGGCGCGAGAAAAATGGTGAATAATTTTCAACTATATTTGTCCTATTCCAAATGATGTAGGTATTAATTCACAAACCAAGTAAATAATAGGCATAATTTGCGCTCAAGAGAGAAAATCTGTTGTATAGCATTTTTCAGGTAGACAGCTAGCCCATTAGGGAGAGGAGCATGCAGAAAGATATCGGGCTCCCTGTCACGACTGAGTACTTTGAAATTGTGCTATATCATAGGGTAGGCGTTTAAGTTCTATTCTATTGAGTTACTTCCAAAGCGATCGCAAAATCGGAAAGAAACATAATCGACTGTCGTGAAATCAGAGTCCGTCGCTTCGCATCCTATATAAAACTTTCTTTCCGAACTCTAACAACAAAGCATTATATAGAAAAATAAAAATACAATGAAAGACTGTTACTATATGGCGATTCCGGTTGATTAAGAAGTTTTTTTCAAATATTCGGTTGTTATTCAGTTTTAGAAACGGTGTATCACGGAAACTATTTTCGTCTATTTACACTAAAATAAAAAATAGAAGGCGCTGCTATCCAGGAGGAGTGCGCGGTTACTGGTTAGTCGATACACTGTGTAACAGCTGTTCTCGCATGAAAATGATAAGACAACGAGATCAGTCACTATATAAAATGGCCAATTATCGCCCAATAAAGTGGATGCCTTCCACAGTATACTTGCAATATCGTTGTCTTAAAGTGAACCAATATGTCCATCAATGCAGCTGGGCTATGGGAGGAGAATTCCAGCAGATAGACAGTACACAGGAGAGGCAGCAGCAGTTGTAATAATGGAAAACAATAGGGAGAAAGCGGTACTCCAAGCAACTGAGGGAGGGAGTATAGAGAGGAGAACAGGCGATTTAATTATTTATCAGCCTTGTCTGTCTGTGCTGGCGTAGTGTGCGTGGAGAGTGCAGAGAAACAAATGTCCACCATCTAAGCACGGGGTTTCGCTCTCTCAGAAAAATTCAATTGCGGTGCCTTTGTGATGGTGCATAAATGATTAATAGTGATATGTAGAGAGCAGAGTTGGAGTGTAATGATGGCATGGGAGACAGGCGACAGGAGAGAAAGAGAGAGAGAGTTAATTGGGAAGGAAGTTGTGGAGTGAGCAGTGTCAAACGTGGTAACAAGGTGGTTCGTACACATTACTTCATATGGGAACAGAACAGTTGGTAAGCTAACCCAGGAACGCAGAATGAGACAGAAAGCGTGTGTGAAGAAAGCGATGGTGAGGTTGACAAAATTAGGACCACTTCTTTTGTTTACATTTATCGTGTAAATTCGTTTTTTAACTTCTGATAAGTCTTCGGAGAGAGTCTCGGTAGTTCAACAACAATAAAACAGTATAGGAGATAAAGTTGTAAAATGAAACAAAAGACATGGAAATAAAACAGGAAATGAAAAACGAGTATAAAAGTGTACCAAGAGAATGCCACAGTTAAAGCATCACATTATTGAAAAATACTACTGAACCAAAAGCGCCAGTAAAGTTATAGGCAATTGTGATGCAATTCATGCTGTATACTATTATTCCCGGTCAAGGGGAGGCGTCTGCTCACTGACCTGCCGGAGGAAAGAAAGAGGAGGGAAAAGAGGAGAGAAAGCGGCTGCATGATGGGGGCTGCGTGGAAATGTCTTTCAACTACATGAAGACGGTCTAACTAAATCTAAAACAAATTTTAAAAAAATAAGAGGAAGCGCCCCACAGAATTGCACAGCTTCGAGCACTAGCAGCTCCCGAGTGGGGGTGTCATAGCTCAGACTTGAGGACTCTCTACCTTGGTTACATTAGATCTGTCATCGAGTACGGTTCGGAGAGCCGGTCGGCATACATGGCTGCAAGTCGCATTGGAATACTTGACTGCCTTCAAAACAACGCCGCGAGGGCCATTACCGGTTGCGTCCGCACAACAAATGTAGAGTCGCTGCTACTGGAAGCGGACCGGGTCCGCTTAATACAAGATTCAAAGCAAACACGGCGAGGAAAGCAGAAAGATATCGACGTTTCACAGAGAGAGACCCTCTGAAAGAGCAGTCATTCAGACCTCCAAAGAAGCAAAGGCTGGCGAAAGCAGCTGGCAGGCATAAGAGCTGGCAGCATGACTCGGACAAGGTTCTCCAAGAGATTGGTTTGAAGAAAATCCGAAGTGATGGGGAAGAGGCTCCGGAAGCCCACACCGACATCTCCTGTAGGGAGGACTTGCTTACAGTGTCTCCATATGCTCCTTGGGAATGCTGGTTGCCGGAGAAGGTTTCCTTCCATGCTTGCCTAGAGGCCAGTGGTCCTGATAAAATGAATCGTACTCTGCAAACTTTAGCTGCTCGAGGCCCACACTCGATCGAAATGTGGTCAGATGGCTCAGTCAGGGATAGCAGAGGAGCAGGAGCTGTGGACATTTATGTCGAGGATCAAGAAGGGATCATCTCAGAGACCGCAGCATAGGGTCTTTTGTCATCCAGTTACCGGGCAGAGCTTTACGCGATTGACAAAGGCCTGGAGTGTATACTCAGGATTGATAGAAATCGTCTCCCTCGAGACCCCTCACTCCTTATTTGTACTGACAGTAAGTCTTCCATCCGTGCGTTAGCGCAGGGGCCTCTTGCAGTAAGTCAATTAATAGAAGCGTCCATCTGGGAGAAACTTCTTCAGCTGTGTGGCATCTGCGTCTCGATCATCTTTCAGTTTGTGGCGGCCCACTGTGGTGTCTCAAGGAACGAAACTGTGGATGAAAAAGCCACCCAAGCGGCAAGACCTAGATCAGAGGAACGCACCGATCAGTTATTTAGTAGCATCTCGGCCTACACAAAACGAAGGACAAATGTGGGCTGGAGAGAAGCCATCAATAGAAACACCTGGCGTTATAAAACTTGTAGAACGAAGCGCACGAACCTAATGGAAACCAAAGAGTGGTCGAGGAAGGACCAAACAATTTTGGCTCAGCTTCACTCAGGAGAGTCCAAACATATCGGGAGGTTTCGGCGGCGAGTTGGTTTGGATGTCGACGAGGCGTGCAAGTGGTGTCAACTCCAACCTGAGTCAGTGGACCACCTGTTTAATGAGTGCCACGTAGTGGAAGGCTTCCGGAGAAGGTTCAGCGTCGAGAGTTCCGAGGCCCTCGTGAAGAAGCCTGCATATACGGTTTCTTTTTTTAACGCCAGTACAAAATCCTCAACGTAGCTTTTTTTAGTCTTGTTTTGTTTTTGGCCTTGCCAGTGGTGTCCCACAGGGATGCGGGAAAGGAAAAACAACAAAATAACTAAATCTGAAGCAGAGGAGGACATCGCGAAAAAACGAAGTTTTACACCAGGGAATAAATTTTAAATCGCCCGGCAATCCAGAAATTTTAAATTGTAATCATAAGGCGACCAGTCAAACACCACAGTCTAGCCTTCAGGAAGATGAGCTTTTTTGCCAGTAAGAGCACGCCGAGCGAGCGAGAAAGCGGGAGTGGCGAGGTGGGTTTCGCTTTGCCGCACCGTGATCCGTATATGACAAGATCGCAACAGAGAGGAGCGATCGCGAGAAGAAAATATCAAAGCAGCAAAAAAACTGGATGGCGGAGGCTGGGTGGGATGTTCAATTAAAATCGCGCGCCCCAGGTCTCGTTATGCAAATAATCTGAGATGGAGGGTAGGGCGGCGGAGGTGGAGAAGAGAGGGCAAACCAAGCCACTTAGTTGAAGAAACAGTGTACATACAACCGCACGCCGCCATGAATCGCGCAGCTGCGAGCTGGCAGCAAGCAAGGGGAAGAAGTTAAACAAAACTATGCGTTGTCTAATCCCAAAAATTTCACAGAAAAAGAACTTCACAAAGGCTTTTGATCAATATAGGAGGAGCAGGAGGCGGAACAGGATAGTGCGAGGATTGACAGGGATGATGGTAAAGGGAGAGAGGCGATGAGACAGCGCGACCTTCCGTCCTTCCTTCCTCACCTTGACACCCAGTCGTCATTCTTTTCGCCTTGTAGTTCCATTCCAAATTACCGGATCATCATTCACCGAATCGAATCAGTCCGACATTGTCAACGCAAAAAATCAGACGGGACATCATCGGATGCAGGATGAATAGGACGGGCTCTATTTAATTGACTCGTCTGATGTGTCGAACTAGACCTATGGTCAACTCCCATCCTCTGGAAGGAGCCGGGTAAAAAAACTCGACCTATATCACCACTCGTCCATTCATACCAGCTCTTCCTCTGAACTCTCTCCTGTCACTTCCAATGGGTCTACGGTTATACTGACCACCCATGCAATATGCACATACTAACTGATGCGCTCGCTCACAACGGAGCAGCTTCTCTCTCCCAACTCAAGACAACATTCTCCCTCTACTACTACACCATCACGCCTTCATGTGGAGTCGAGAGACACCCCAGAATGTATCCATGCAGTCTTCTTCTCAAGGGGAGGGGGGGTGTCGTGATCCGATAGACAAAGTGTTGCGTTCCTTGGGACCTCATACGGTTTACCTCTCTTGTATAGTTTCTCTCCTATTACCCTCCTTTTATCCGGGAGGTCGGGGCGCTAACGCGGCCCCTCGACCGTGAATTACAATAAGAACATCCCCGCAAGGAGGATGAGGTTCTTTGCATCTTCGGACCTCCACAGTCAAGAACCTCTCGAGTACATATGGGGGCTTTTTCCTCTGCGTGCGCAGGTTTTTATTCTCTGGGGCTGTCATCCAGACCATGGACCTCCGATCTGGAGATATGAAGGAAAACCCGGATCCTGCGGGCGAGGTCTGATCTATACGATGGATTTTACTGGCTCTCTTCCGCGCGGTACTGGATTAGACAGACGAGTGAGGCAGTCGGTTTTGAAGAGAGGAGAGAGAGACAGAAGAGCTTGGTCAGAAAGAATTTGAAGAGAAATAATAGTGTCAAAAAGGGGTGAATAAATGCAAAACCGCACCTTAATATCTTCATCAAAAGATATGTAATAAAATCACCGAGGCATTCTATATACCGCTGCTGTCAAGGCGAAACAGGGCAATGAACAGCACCGAAATGAGAGTGAGATCAAAAGCTGAAGTGAACAATCGTCAATCTTATCACTGCCATGGCAAATCGTTCCTGTACACACAACGGTACCCGGAAACACGCGAAATGTAGTACACAGTTCTAGCGCAGACAATAATACATTACATGGTGTCGGATTCTAACGACAACTTGGAAGCAGGCAATATGGACCAACAGGTCCGCACGCGGGACCAATAACCAACCAACCAACAACTTGGAAGTGATCACTAGAAGAAGCCTTGATCAATCGAAGCTCGGCCAAATAGAGACATGTCTATAGCGATCGCGCTTCTATAAATAGCACTATATCTAGGCGAAAGACTTTAAATAGATTATATTGAAGTCTGTGATCTATGCTGACTACTATCTCCATCAACCACCACGCTAAGTGCTTGCGCACTTTGGAAGCCACGGTGCCTCCAAAATAATTGCTACGA
Source organism: Nematoplana nigrocapitula (assembly GCA_032274565.1). Classification (NCBI taxonomy): domain Eukaryota; kingdom Metazoa; phylum Platyhelminthes; order Proseriata; family Nematoplanidae; genus Nematoplana; species Nematoplana nigrocapitula. The sequence goes on from JAUYWV010051674.1 coordinate 8,174, forward strand.
CACTGTATAGGTAACTTTGTAAACACGATTGGACGCACAAAGACAGTAAGTGTAACTGTACCCCTGTCTTTTAGCGAGCAAACACCGTATGCGTGGTGAAGAAGACAACGCACGCCTGGACAAAGCCAGACTTGAACACGCCGAATTAGAAAACGAGAAAGGTTTCGCCCATGGAAGGAACACAAAGAAAAACAGCAACCATATTAATTCCTATATAAAACGTGGACAACAGCCGCCTCTGGCCAACTTCTCTCACCCGTCAATCGCTTTTTCAGCGTGATCCGCATCCGCGAAGTGTTGGTGATGAGGCGCACCGGAGTCACTTGGAGCTCCTGAAGTCCGTCCGCCTCTATCCGAGTCGTCTCCCACATCACCTCCTTGAAGAGGAGGATTGCGTTCCGCGACGAGTCCCGTATACTGGCCAACTTGAGGATATCCGCATCACGCCAATTCGCCATTTTACTGGACACCAGCAGCCTGGACAACTGAGACAAAAGAAGAGGAAAAGTCCTGTCATTCAACAGAATTCAACAGTGCGTTGACCAAAGTTTGGAAGAATCTTGTATTACACGTGAAACCCAAAGAAACACTACAACCAATTTTTTGCTTCGTAGGCCTGTGATTTGTGCCCTTTTATGGGTAAAGTATTTGATTTCCAATCTTCTAGTTTTAAAAGAAGCACCGATAAGTCGTTTCGTTTCGTTTCCTTCCTCCCGACTGACGGGCATACATACACTTATAGAGATGTGAGGATTCTTCAATTATTCCCACTAGCCGTAGATTAAATTTGGATTTCCCCACCAAAATTACTTTAAAAAGAACTACCACACCTAAACTTGAGAATCTATTCAGTTCAGAAAGTCTTAGAACTATAGTCGATTGCTTGCTTTACGAATTCAGCATTATTGATGGACTAATTCAAATCGACTTTGAACAAAATGGTTACAGACAGACAGACCCTAGTCCGCAAACACCTAAAGGGGGTACTGCGAGTAGGGAGGACAGCCCAGAACCCACCGCCGCCAATCGGCCATCGAAAAAATAGTTTTATGGGCAGTGAGATAAATCGATGAGTCCGGGATGTATTCTGTTTATGATCCCCTATCTCTCTCTTGTTGTCAGCGAGAGATACTGTATATCGCTGAGGGAGCCAGGACAATCGCTTTTAGAACAGGCGTGCCAAGTAATAAATAATGACAGGACTAATTATTGACTAGGGAAAAGAGGGAGTGCGAAAGTTGGCATGGACAAATTGTCACAATGACAGCATGGAAGTATGTTCATCTGCTCACGTAAATTTCAGCTCGCCGCCTCCTGTATATGTACATTACATATATAAGGAAGACTCTCCGGAAGAACATGCATGGAGGAGATTTTCCCTCTCTGACAGTTGAGAGATGGATGAACACAAGTCAGGCAGGCCTGCGTGCAACAACGTGTTGGAGTGTGTACGGATGTGAATGTCACGAGGACGTCATGGGAGAGAATGAGACGTTAACAAATGCAGCGATCCCTTGTGAAGTTTGTCGAGAACGACTGTTGTTAACGGTTCTCTGTGCATTTCGTTTGTCTTTAGACTGACTCTGATGACGAATAGGTTCGGGGTGCGTAAGACCACATGAACATCTGGTGATCTGAGATGGCACATCTGCTTCCCCCATCAGTCATAATCAAGATGTCCCGAAATCTCCCGCATTCGCAACATCACTCAGAGTGGTCCTCGAGGACGACCTGTGCATCGAGGCAGTTGAGGTTACACGATTGTACCCAAGATTGGGTGACCAAGTGAGGTGAGGGTTCGATTCTGCAGAGATTTTCAAACTCACTGATAAAATAATCACAATCTCAAAGATGTTTTTAATACTCCACGGCAATATACAACATGTCAGACTGTTATCATCACAGCGTCAAAGATAGCCAAAAAGCACCTGCAAAACATCATTTAAAATCTTGCCTATCTGCTTATCAATTATGAATACATTGTTGGTATTCTTGAATAGCCAAATAAGGCGGTACACTGTAAATGTGAAAGAGCAACTACAATTTTTTTTCATTGAGTGAATTTATACCTCAACGTGTAAAAAGTGTTTCACACAATATTTGCGTAAAATTGCTCTTTTTATTATAATAAGACATGACATACAAATAATGTACTATACAAAGGACATTCCTATTCAGGTTTTTAAAAACGAGAGAATTAACAGTAATATAATCAAATTGGAAGCCAGCTATATAGCTGCATGTATAAACTATAATCAGATGAATTATATTTATAAGTGTTTTCAAAATATAGCGTTAAAATGTGTATGACACGTATCTGTTTATATGTCAATCTAGCACAAAATATAGTCATACACTGAAAACAACATGAGCAGTAGTCTGCCTATATAGGAAGCTGGGATGGGATCAGGTGCATGCACCCCCGTCAGAAGAGCCGAAGCTCCCGCATCTACCATATTTAAATACAAGGATGACATGCGTACATCGGAGCGTAATAGTCAATGAATACTTTGATCAACTGGCTTTATCACAAGATCGCTTTACTTTGAAAACAACTCACTCGTCTTCGTTTATAATTTGTCTGAAAGAATTAATAAAAATAAAAGGTAACCTACTTCATATCTGTGTTTTTTTATTTTAATTTTGCTTTTTTCGACAACGCAGCGATGAACGCATTTGGCTGTTCACGCTGTGCAATCTAAAAAGCACCAATACATGGGGCAAAACTGAAAATACGAAAGATATAAATAAAAGCAAAGGCGACATCTACTGTATATACGTACTTACCCATGTACATCATTTCTACTATCTCCAAGAGGCACGTTAAAACGACGAACCAGTGAGCGAGGTATATACAGCTATTAATAGAAGACCATTGACAACAATCCCCAATCTTCTGACAATAAATCGTGTCTATATATGTATATCTCTAATTACCTTCAGTTAAAATATTTTTTTACCTCCTACATATACTGTATGTACACATGACATCCGTACACATGGTTATTGGAGAACTGGAAGTAGAAAATTTTAATCTTGCGTCTGAAAATAAACTACCCACATTGTAGTAATAGCATCATTTCCTTAATTAATAGCCAGAATACAACATTAAAAACAAGTGTAGGCGTTAAGAAAAATACAATTTGGAATGGTGTTACTAACGCGCAATGTAACAGGAGCTTCCAAAATACCAAAAGGGCACTTTCATTTTCAGATGTGTCCTCGGTTCGAGACCAGCCGTGAATTAATAATCTATTTTGAGTTGGGAGAGCAACTTTTGATTTTTTCTTTCAACCGATTATTTTTAAATTTTAAATAAATAGTAGATTACTATTCACTAGTCTTTTAGGTTCTTCAGTTGTCAGTGCTCATAAAGGTTTCATTTCATTTTATTAACCCTTACTCATAATAGTATAGTAAGTAGCAATGCTAAAAAATACATTTGACGTCGGATTGCGAAACTTGGTATTTACAATGAAAGCAACCTCGCATCTCCTCTATCGAAATAAAAAAATAATATAAAAGACTATAGCTCTATCTTTATCAGAATATATTTTTCTATCCCAAAGGTATGATGTCCATAGACAAACAATTGCATTATAGCAAATGCAATATAACGGTCAACTTGTGGATTGAACGCGACAAAATAGGATTATTTTTTAAACTCATAAAAAACCATATGAATCATCATTCATAACAGGCTATAAAAATTCTGGCATGCACCAGTAGCACAAATGTCTGTAGGAAAATTATTTTTAAGTAACAAAGAGTGTTCGTAGAATATTAGTGGTTGTTGCGACAATTTGGGGCACTCGAAAAGCCGGGCGGAAACGCAGCTGCCGAGAGCAACACACCCGATCAGCATCTGGCTCGATGGAACATTTCATGGACAGAATAAAATTGCTTATCAGCAGCTGGAGGAGCGGTGATCAATCCCTAGATGCCAGAAAAGGGCGCAGTTCTATCCATTGTTGCGAACAGGAAGCTATTTTATCGTTGCTATACCAATGTATGACATACTACTGCCAGAGAGCAAATTTGTTCAAATTAAAATAAAGTGACAGGATTATTACACGCCACCGGTATTCGAAAATTTGCCTTATGTTAAACGGTCAGTTATGCTAGACAAGTGCACCATCGCCATTCTTGTATTATACCTGCGAGGAATCACAAGCGATGTTAACACGAAATAATTCCCTTCCCTTGGATTTCTTGTTCATCTTTTGCGGACGGATGGTACTAAAATGGGAGGTTTACGCAGAATGAGACAGAAAGGGATTACGTGTAACTGAGAGAAAGGTTGCGAGGAGAGAGGGAGAAGGAATGAGAGAAGTATTGAGGGGCGGGATCGAGAGGGAGAAAGGGAGGCAGAGCCCACCCAGATCAAAGTGACAAAGAAGACCGGCACTGTGAAGACTGGTGAACGGCAACGGAAGGTAGAGAGCTGGACACGACTGGCCTATCACGCTGGGAAGAGTGCACAGATCGACAGCTGGCTTTTTAAAGCCAATGTGACCATGGACCCCTACACTGCCGCGACTGCGGGGGATCCGGAGCAGAGTGATCCAAGAGTTGTTCGGTGTGTCGTGTGGAGCCCCCCCTCACTCGATCCCGTCAATATCCCTTAGACGAGGGCAAACGAAGCGTGAGAAGAAGAAGAGCCCACCCTACAGGATTACGTGTCAAAAGATGCACTGTAGACTAGGTGGAAATGTTAATTCTCGAAAAAATCCCAACCGAAAGCCTTGAAGAACCAACAAGCAAGACACAGTGAGAGAACATAGAAGGGAAAGATAAAGCAAAACGATGGTGAGAAGGACCTATTCTTGTTTATGTTTACAGTTTTCGAGTAAATTGGTTTTCATGTTGTGAAACTAATGCGTTGGGGGGGGGGGGCTTTATTACTTGCTGTACGTCCCCCAGTCTTTGGAGGGACCCTCGGTAATTCAACAACAATTAATGAGCATGGAAGGCAAAGTTGTAAAATGAAAGAGATAAAGAAATAAAAGAACAAACCAAAAACGTGTTTCAAATTGTTGCAAGAGAATGCCGAAGTTAAAGCGTCACATTATCGAAAAAGGTCTACATGTATACTGAGCCAAAAGCATCAGTAAGGTTTTACGGTAAGTCTGATGTGGCGAGAACATGTTGTAGCTTATGTTTACAGTCAATGTTGTTATGGTTACACACCCTCCAATTATGTTGTCTATTCTGTTTTAATACGTGTTAAAAATGATTATTCGTGGAACAGTTTCACTTTTCTATTTAGTTCAAGGTTATTTATTATGTTTCCACGTTTCTCCCTATTATGCTGTCTTTTCTGTATTAATGTTTATTGTTAATTACCTGACCGACAAACCCACGTTTTATTATACAGTTTATTATATATATATATATAACACTATATTTGTGGTGATCTGTCGAAATGACCTTCTGTACGATTATAACTCGAGAACGGAACATGGCAGAGGGTTGCAAAGGGTCTCAAATGAACCGGCGTTTGTTTCACTGGGAGTAATATAGGCCCATTAAAAGTGCATAATTATTTTTTAAAAACAGGCAAACACACATGCGATATTTTAAAAAACATCCTACTGATAAATATAAGAGTAGTATACCTCGGAATTTATAAGTAAAATTGGGTACATTTCAAGAGGTCACTTCTACAGTGGTTAATTTATGTGACTAGACAGCTTTTAAGCGATTAGCCCCCCTTGGGTTGACCCTGAATTGATCCAAAGAAAGTATCTGTAATTCTCCTCTCTGCTTTTTCCTGCAGAATCATCAGAATAAATTATTTACTTGAAAATTTGGTTGTTTCCTGATATTGTATTGCCCTATGTATCCCCGAGCGAAGCTGGGTACTTCAGCTAGTGGAACATATATTATGTGTTTTGAGCCCTGATGGCTGTTTGTCTGCTTCCGCTCAAACGTTTGCGCAAAAAAGAAATTTATTATGCTAGAAGTACGGAGAAATTGCGGGAAACTTGAAATGGTGTATCTGTCTAGCATAACTATACTGCACGAATACGGCAAGTGCTATCTCGCAGTTCTTCGGCATTCTAATTTAATTTAGCTAAAATCATCAACACTGACTTTTGCGCAAATGTAATGGTATAAAGAAATGATTATATCGATGACGTGCAACAAGAAAAAGTTTTGCATAAAAATAAATTTGCAATTCGGAAAGAGCAGCTCAGTTATAGCCTCTGCAGTTTTGATTTTGTCAAGTCTAAGATGTGTGCAATATCAACAACAGACAAGACGCATTTGCATAAAATCAATTCAGTGTGTCCAAGAGAACAAGTTATGCAATATTTTTCGCTTTCCACAATAAACAATTGAAAAATATAAAATAATTGCTGGAATAAATGAAACTTCAAATTACATACTAAAATGCAATCCTTTCCCCAAAACACGGGCAAGAGGTTTATCAAACGAGGGATATATGCTCCATATTTCACCCAAACGTCCACCATAAAATCAATTTTTCTAAGTTCCCTCAGATTTTTATTTATAGCTATCAGCATACTTTGTATGACGTCTGGTTAAGTCAATCCATAGAGAGGGTTAAATTTCTACACACATTCACCCATATTGACGTCATCTTTGATCATATTCATGTATGTTTGAAATATAGGCCACATCTCTAGGGAGCACTCTTGCAGTTTTCATATTTTCAACGAACACACACTTTTATACACCAAAAACTATAAAAAGACTATACAAATCGTGCTTTACTATTCCACATGCCCTTATTTGGAAAATTCTCTCAACTTTGAAATGCGAAGAAATCGAAGTGAAGTGTGCGCGGGACGAGAGACAGATTCTGTCAACCCTCCATACCAGTCGCAGTCTGCCAGAGAAAATCATTGCCGTCCAATGAAACTTTCTTAAACTCCATGCCCCTGTTCAATGCCTACTAGGCATTTTTGTCTGAATTAGTTTTTTATGGAGTTAATTAATGTTCACAGAGAGCTGCAGAATCCATATAATGCTTTACTCTACTCAACTCTATTAGAGGTATCGAACGATATTAGCATATGGCGGAGAAGAAGAAGCGAGAGGGACGACATGTTGAGAAAGGCGGGGGAAATGGGAGATAGGAGTTCGCTGAGTCTAAAGGACGACGGCAAGGTGTGCGAATGAGCTAGGCGCCAGTCCTGTGTGAGTTGGTGGGGTGAGTTGGCTGGTGGCAGTTCTCATTGTCGGGATCGATGCTCGAGAAGAGGTGAGGCAGTTGGCGAACCCTTCCTCCAGGAGGAGGCTCGCTCAGGATGAACTCGTGTCTTAATTTGCCAACCCCCCTCCACTCCACTGTAACTAACAGGCCGGGGTGCTATTTGTTTTGGGGGAGATCACTCCTCTTCCACCAGGTTCCTTCCTTGCCTTCTAGCCGCATGGAGTTGGGGGAAACATTAATAGTGTATGGCGTTGCGATGCAGGGTGATGATGGAATTATCCAGTCCTCTCAGGGGATGGGAAGGCGCCGCTAAGGCAGCGTGAGTCGCAGAAAATTAGGGCAGGTGCCAACAGAAGAGATTGTGGAGATGTGAGGAGAGGGAGGAAATATGAGTAAAGAGAATAGAGAGATTACGAGAGTGAAGAGAGGGAGGGAGAAAGGTAAAAGGAGAGAGGGAGGTGTAGAAAGATGGAGAGTGAGGGAGGGGGGGGGAGAGAAGAGATAAAAAAGAGAGGACAAACGAAAGAAAACCGTAGGTCTAAGAATATGCAGGACTCTGCCTGCCGGAGCACCACACCCCCGCCACGAGAAGGAGGCTATATGGGACGAATCGTACTTGTTGTTGTACAGCGGGTCTCGGCAGGGGAGCCGGAACTCCCTCAGATATGAGTCCACCGACACGGATTCCTCTGAGAGGCCGCGCCGGTAGATACATCTAACTTGGGCATACAAAGTGTCTCAGAAGGGATGCTAAACCGTTTAATA
>JAUYWV010051785.1:0-16120 GCA_032274565.1 Nematoplana nigrocapitula
CTGCTGGTCATTGATTGTGTCAAGTATTTCTTTATGTATATGACAAACAGCCATAGCATTCAGATGTGGCTGCGTCATTGTAGAGCGCAGCCACGTTTTCAAGCGCCGTAACGCACTGAAAGAGCGCTCCGCGTCACATGAAGTGACGGGGAATACCATCAGTAAACGTAAAAGATCCTCGATTTAACTGAACAACAATCTCATATCTCCAGACATTTCACGTAATCGTGCCCTGACATCAAATATAGTTTTTGGAGAAAATGATTGCACAAACATATTCCGTTGTACTATATGGTAGTCTGTCCATGTCCAATTCTGGATACCTGCTGAGGGTCTTCTTCATCAATGTTTTCACCCAGCAGAGCGGCCTCTAACACTTTGTATACTGTACATTGACACCGCTTGACGTGCTGTTACTCAGTCGGTCGCTGAGGTGCCGAAAGCATGTGTCCAGCAGAATAAAGTATACGATCTTCTATACAACTCTTCCACAAATTTTGCGTGATACACTTCACCGTCACCAGAAAACCGTTTTGGGAGTCGCCTTTTCCGGGGAAGTTCCGAAGGTTCTAAATTCCACTTTTCGATATTCTTCTCCACTGCTTCAAAGAGCGTATGAAAATCTTCTTCATTCCATGCCTTTGAGAAAGCTTCCCTGACTACACCAGCAGATGCTATAATATTCCCGTAATGGTTTGCTTTTCCGCTTGTAACACCTTGTTGAGTTCGTACAGATGCCCGGATACTGTTGATGACATATGCAGCGCAAGAAGAACTTTACCGGAAGAGAATTTGTCATATAGGTTTCGAGCCTTAGCAGCCGTCTCTGTATTTTCGCATTCACTCATTTCAAGTAAACTGGTACGAATCGCAGAATAGTTCTGGAGAACTGACTTAACTGCTGCATGCATTGAAAGCCATCTTGTTGGACATAACGGCCTGATTGTTGATGGTGATGGTCACGAAGGATCTGCTGTATCAGCGGCAATTTTGCGGAACTTTTCTTTGAAATTTACGCTACGTTTGTAAATGTTTCCAAGTTTCTGTACCCACTGATGAGAATCCCTGAAGATGACAGGATCGCTATCAAACGTGTACTGCGCGACTAAATGAACTGCATGTGCCGAACATCGAAAGTGCACGCATTAGAGGGTACTTTTCGACCACAATGGCTTGACATCCATTGTATTGTCCATCCATTTTCGCTCCCACATCATATGTTTGGCCACGAAGATCTTCACAACGAAGGCCTAAACGGAGAAGGACATCAAATACTGTGGCCGTAATAGCTTTGCCAGTCGTCTCCGATTGCCAGTAAAGTTCAACAAAATCTTCATGCACACGTAGCGTTTGATCAACGTACCAAATACAAATGCACTCTTGCTCTTTACCTGTATTATTCTGACTCCCGTCCACAACAATAGAAAATGTCTCAGACTTTTTATCTCACTTATCAACTCTCGTAACAATGTATGCGAAAATATTGTTTGCATTTCATCGACACAATCATGAGAAAGGAAATTCGTTGTTTTTTAGCCATTCAGCAAAACTTTTATCATCCTTTGCTTGCATATGAAGAAGTTGCATAAGATTGCCGTCATCATCTTCATGACCACGAATTCCTAATCCTTGCCTCAGCAAGAATTTTACAGAGTTCACCACTTTAATGAGAGCATATCGTGCATCTTCTAATTTCTTGCTTGAAATGTTCCAACTATAATACACTGCTTGGTGGTGAAAAGAAGAATTCTGATGAATGTTAAATTTCTCCAATGCTTTCTTCCAATTTTGAAAACCATCCTTAACGAAAGCAGACTCACCTCTAGTTTCCAGTTTCATGAGTCCCAGATAATCAGCCTTTGAACAGTAAAAGCAGAGCACACCATTAACACGTGGATTGTAATGCAACCAATGAAACTGGGTATACCATGAATCTTGGAAATTGAGTGTTATATTTTTATCCTTTCTTGTTGGCATATTGATGGATGGTTCATGATTTGCTTGCTCAAACTCTTCAGTTAAGTTTGCAGCTTCATGATCGGGATTATCAGCTGAACCCGAAGCAACCGAATAATTTTCACTTCTTTGACATTTTGGGCTAGGAGTGTAAGAAATGTAAGAGATTTCAGATGTTTCTACTTATCGGGCTCGTTTCAGAAACTTTCGAATATCCATGGCCAACATGCTAAAGCATGTCCAATTTAATTAAACAAAGTTTATTTTCCTAAAAGCAGGCTGCCGATTGCCGAAAGGATTTAAGTTATAGTTACTTATGTTTTTTTGGTGCAACATTACTCGCATTCTCTTCTCTATCAATCTTAGTCTTTGGACCACACAGTTTGCCTAATTCCAAACGTTTTGTCCTGTGTTTAATGAGGCGGGTCTATAAATCTTGGTGATGCGGACGGAAATGGCTTGTCTACATGGGAATTCTTATCGCCGCCATCCAGCCAATCAGCATTGACGTCCGGTTCCTCCATCCAAGCAACAGGCGTGTTTGTATAGTACTGATTTAAGCCAATCAGATACCTCCTAATCCCACCTCACCTCGCCGGCTGTCGCTTTCATATAACAGTTGTAGCTCTCGCCATTTGACACTTACTAACTAACAGTTCGATTGTTGACTAGTTGTGTCGCCCTACTTTAATTTGAATATTTACAATTCTGCATTCTGATTGGTGAACTGTGGATAATTTGAAACTCGCGTTGTCATTGGTTGACTTTGTTGTTGTTTTCGAATAGATATTCGTTTGTTCAGCGCTATGGAATTAAAGTCGGTCATGGTGAGTGTCGTATTTTATACAGTAGGGCTACAAACATTTCTGAAAATCATTTGTCCATTTCTCTCTTTAATTTATTTTGCTTCAGGTAAATCTCAGTTTAGACCAGCAAACTGCCGGCGTCATGGCAACGGAAGATATTTTTACCCTACGCGAGTTGAAACCGCAACTATTTCTCGAACTGTGCAAAGTCCACCTCTCTTTCCTAATCGATATTCCTTGCGACCTCTTCTCCTCTTCTGCTGCTTCGGAAAACACCCCGAAACGAAGTCAGCTAACCCTGAAGAGGTTTTTCAGCTGCACTAAGTCAGCAGGTAAACAAGCAAATATACACCGCATTCTATGTATAGTTAGGATTGTAATTGTGAAGATTGGGGAATTTATTCTTTTTATTTAATATGGTTTCGTTGTCCTAATGCCATGGTGCTATACAGTATATCAGTTACGTACTAAGTAATATTCCAGAAAGGCAGCGGATCGACTCATAAAGTAAACCGGCCATGTATGTTTCTCTACTGTTGCGGTAACAGCGATGGGCGTCTGTTTCTGTCCTTTGCCATACTAAAGTTCGTAGTTTTAATTGAATTCGGTAAAAAAAATATAAATTTAAAGTTGGGTGCACTCATGCATTGCCCGTTTGTTTAAAGTACGTACAAATTAAACCTTTGCTGGCGTTTTTCTACAGATTTTTGGAATCTTCGAATTTTTGGATCTATATGAAATTAGAAGTAGCCATTATAAATAAAATACGCAGAAAAATCGGTTGCTAAATCCGGACACCGGAGCAATAGGTTTAATACGTCGAAATAACTAGATCGCCTTTCGATCGATAACTTGACTGACCGACTTACGACAAGTGATGTGTCGTGTCTCGAATTCAAAGGATAGCTGGCTATTCTAAACAGCCAATCACAGAGCTCTGATGGTAGTAATCAAATGAAAGCTGCTGGATTATGCAGTCATTCGATTTTGCAAATCTTCTACAGTACTGGTTGCAGACTTCTTTTGGCGTTCCTTTTATTGAATTTATTATAAAATGTTGCAATTAATTCAATTTTATTGGAATTATGCTTTCCTACTTATCCACAAATTGAGAACTGGTATCTTCTGGTTCTGGAATTGCTTATTCTGTTAAATTCTGCTGAATTATATCGTAGCCACATCACTATGCGAATTGGTACGAATATTTTGCTTTTCCTGACAAAATGACAAGGCAAATATTAGCTACACAAATAAATAAATAAACCTATGGTCTGCGTGCAGTTAGCAACCCCGTTGTTGGACGCCTTTCTATGTTTGTTATGCAATGGTGTTTTGTGTGCCAGAGGTGAGATAAGGCTAGAGTTGAATATTGCCTGTCGTGAAGTCTGTGTTGTTTGAGTTTGAGTGGAGTTTCGACTGACTTTTTGGCTAGCGCCCAGATAACGACAGGGTGTTTGCACAACAGATGGAGTGATGATGATTGGTGTCTGTGTGCCCAGTCAGTCGGGGCGGTGGATTTGGGGCAGTGTCTTCTCAGGTCAGCAAAATGTTTGGAATCTTGCCAAATTGTACTGGGCACTGGCTGACACCTGACTGCCTGTGAGGCGTGATGAATACCAGCCCTGCTAGGCAGTAGGCGCACAATTGGCGAGGTGTCAAGTGGGCATTAATTGTTCTGTTGGTGATTGAGCACTACAATGTTCGCGCCTCCAACTGTACATATACTCGACTATTGAGGTTACTGTGTGCGGAGGAGTTTGTTTTGATTAGCACAACTGCACAAACGAAACGTTATGGCCGCTCAGAAAGCCTAGGGGAGGAAATTATTTGCTAGCTTGCGCCTGGACGCCTGGCATTATACACAAACCTCTACTAGCTTAGCGGAGCAATTTCTTTGTTATAATTCTGATACAATCGAAGCAACCCTTTAATTTCTATGTCGTCATAACAAAATTAGGTATGTAGCCTACTGTATATAACACAATGAATAGGCAGATTAATTATTTATTACTATTTGGATACCAACAAAAGTCACCTTTCGAATAGGCACCTCAGATATGAGTCACAAGCCTATGGTGTGGTAAGTCTTGTTATTTTCTATGTGACTTTCAGAAACGGATGATAACTGGCCTTGCAGTAAGCGCGTTTAGTTTTAATTCCTTTATACTCTCGCAAACTTTTATTTCTGCTGACTGGGAGAGGTTGAGATGTGACAGGGAGGTGCTACGCCCTATACTGATACGTGTCGCCAGGTGATGTGTATAGGTCGCAGTGAGGGAAAGCTGGAAGATTGTCTGAGCTCGTTCCGTTGCTAAGAGAGAGGTACGGTAGGGAGTACCACGGGTAAACAGTTTTTGCCCTATTCTGGCCTCATCAGTCATTCATATGAAAGATAAAATGGGCCTCGTCATTGTGATCCGAAGGGGAAAACTCACTGTGTTTTTAAAATCCTTTCAAATTATTTTGTACTGCGCTAATCCGAGCTGCACTATATACATGAGCCAAGAGCAAAACAACTATCAGCGTGGAATAACGACCACTGTGCTTTCTTTCCAATCAAGAAAGGTGTAAGACAGGGATGCATTCTGTCGCCACGTCTTTTTCGCATTTACACAGGGCAAGTCATGAGAGAAGCAAAAATAGATTACATTTGAGGAGGTCTCATCTACTCTAATAATAATTATCTTATAGTTTGTATGCTTACGACCAGCTTTGACTGACAGCCATGCAGCAATACAGAAGGCATGGACACCATCTTGCAGGACTGAAAACCAATGCCATGCACATTTCGGGAATGACCAAGACCAGAATTGGAATGCTGGCAAAGCAGAACATGTTACATCTTATATACAAGTATCGGGAGATATAGTGAGAACCCTCAGCAAAAATTGAAAGTAAGGCTTACTGTAAGTTCTGATATAGCCAGTTATGACTTTGTTGGTGTTGTGGGATATAGCTGCGTCCTTCCTTTCCTTCCACAATATTTGAACTAAGTTTACTATATACTGTACACGAGTTGGATTGGTCTGCCTCTGCATGATGGCCCGCCGAGATCCTCTCCGCACTCCCATCGAAGGCTTTCAGAAAGTTGGAAGGTATTGCCAAATGTCTATAGGCCGTAATATTCTTTATTTTACATATTCGTGAAATCGGCTGCGGGCGATAACTTTTGAATCAACGGCCTGACAAACTCCATTAAATAATTGCATGTTTACTGTATACCTAAATTATTCGTTTATATACCTGAATTTGTAGTTTGTTAGTTTTTACGCTAAATCTGCTTGAAAATGCATTAAACAGTCAGTATACTGCGGTACAGCCGGCGTTGTATATAACGCTGATCGTTATTTTAGGAATTTTATGCGTTGTGCGTTATTATTTTCAATCCTCTCCTATGCTGCGCTATTTTCGTTTTGGGGTCGACTGCTTGTACAACCTTGAACTGTGGTCGTGTAGAGCGCAGTTACCCAAAATACTGCCAGTCTAATAAAATCAATATTGCCGGATTCCGAAATAGCCAAAGCACTTTTCATGTGGCCGACAGAAACAGATACATTATGCGCAAACGACACTGGTATTTCACCTTATTTACAGGCGCCTATAAGGGTGTAGTCAAGAAATTAAGACAGAAAAGTAGCATAAGCAATGCTGGTACAGTGCATTTTTAAAATAATAACGCTCGTAAACCAAATTAACGAGGGATAAGATTTTATTTACTTTTTGTAAAATATGTAAACCATCAGTCAAGGAATAGTCCAGTGTGAAGTGTTCTTCTTTGGGATTTGAAAACCGGAACCCTTGACAAGCGATACGCATTTTCTCTATAACTGCGGAGTTTCTTCGCGACGTTGAAAAACCAATAAAATTATAATGCTATAAGAAAAGGACTAAACGATTGAAAATGAGTTTCCACCTTATATTTCTTCATCGTTTTGGAGGGTCTACTGTAGTTCTTGAATCTCTGAAGAGAATGCAATTCGGTTTGTGTTGTCTACCGTATGCAGCGAATAACAATCGTCAATAACCAAATGATGACTACAGTACTTTCCCCTCTCTCTCTATTAATTTCTTGTCTACACCATTATAGGCGCCTGTAAATAAGGTGAAATGCCAGCGTCGTTAGCGCATAATGTATCTATACTTCTGTTGCCCACATGAAAAGTGCTTTGCTATTTCGGAATCAGGAAACATTGAATTCATTAGACTGGCAGTTTTTGAGGGAACTGCGCTCTACCACGCCCACTGTAGTTCTGCTTTCATAGCCTGCTCGTCCCTATTGGTGCATGATCAGGTTGCTTTTGCTGCCTTTTGACAGTTCAAGGTCGTACAAGCATTGGGACCAAATGCGAAAATAACGCAGAAAAGGGAAGAATTGAAGATTAAAGCATAACGCAGCAAAATCCACAAATAACGCTACTATTCCTCGACTAATTTCTTACGTATCTTAGCCTGCGTTATTTTTGTTGATCAGCGCTGTTTTTCCTTCCTAAATGGGTCGTACTAGCACTGACTTATTTGTCTCTTCATGTTCCGAATTCGGTACCCCGGATGTGCATTGGAATCCCGGTTCTTCTAATGTGGCATTCTCTGCTCTCTTCTCTTGCAGTCTTTCCCCAGCAAACTCTCCCTGTGAACGTCCTGGCCAACTTGAAACCCTTGTTGGACTTTCTCGGAGAGAAATCAAGTGAGTCCCAGCTATAGCCCGCACCGCCAGAGTTGATGTCGCCAATTAGTGGAGGGTGGTCCGCTAATTGGAGTGAAGTTGGGAGGGCCATATGGCCGTGTTCTCATATTCCACCTCCCGCAACGAGATGCCCAGACCAGATAGCCTGCCCACACAACCAGTTCTAGTTGCTATATATGCATCTCACTATAGCGGTCTCCAGGGCTGGGTCCTGGCTGGCTACACCTCCAAACCGGTATGTATTCCCGGCCAGATAAGAGAGGGAATCCAGTCACATCAGCATAACTCCCATCCAAACACAATTATTCGGAGAGTGACCGTGTTCTAATATGTTGAAATATGTCAGCAAAATACAGGGTAACCACCTACAGTATATATACTGTACACGCTGTATAGGTTAAGATCAAAATTGAGCCATTTTTTTAAACGGACTCCAATTTTGGAAGAGTATATTCGCCAATGTTAGTAATCATACGCGTGATGTTTGGCAATTTTTCACGAAATTTACTGCAAATGCACGCGAATTTTAGCAAATGTATACGCGAAATTTAGCAAATACTCGTGAATTTCAGCAAATATACATCACGAAATTTAGCAATTATATACGCGAATTTGAATAAATATTCGCGTGAAGTTTGCCAAATATACACACGTGCGAGACCTTACTCGAGGCTCGTGACGAAGAAGGGCAGAGATGCAGCAACACTGTGAGGAGACCGTCAGAAAGCGGAAGGCTCTCCAACGAAGAAGTTCGTGCTCAAAGGGCTTTATTAGCGAAGGGACATTTAAGATGGACGATGTTGATTGTTGACTTTGTTTTGATGTGTTCTCTATAGTATTCAATCCAATAAATTCACATGTAGCCAATTGGAAGCGAATATTGTGCAATTACATACGCGTATGTTCTTCCCTCGTAGGTGTCCAATCGGAGGGCATCTTCCGCAAGTGCGGTCACATCTCCCGCCAGAACCAGTTGAAGGCGAATCTGGTGGCGGTCGGGACTCCATCAGCAGACCTGCACAGCCTCTACTCGGTGCACGACGTGGCTGGTGTGGTGAAAGGCGTGCTGGCTGACCTGCACGAACCCCTGCTCACCGCAAGACTGCTCCCGCTTTTCGCACAAGTGGCAGGTGAGTGATGAGTTCTTTCTCTCGCTTTCTCTTTTTATTTTTTTTCTCTCTCTCTCTCTGCCTCTGCCTCTCGTCCCTTTCTCTTCCCCCCTCTCCTCCTCTCAGGCTAACTAGATCTGACCTGGGCATGACAGCATTCATTCTGCAGATCCTGGTAGTGTACGTTCTGTCCGCTTTGCAGGCCTAAGTGTTGCCAAGTCGAACGAGGAGGGTGTCCGTGTGCCTCTGGACAGCGTGACATTGGGCATCATCCGAGCCAAGCAGATGAAAGGGCTGCGCATTCTGGTCCTCCTCCTTCCCCCAATGAACCGGGACTTCCTCCAACAACTCCTCCGTCTACTGCACGCTGTAGCAGCTGGACAGGCGGAAAACCGGATGTCAGCCTCTGCCTTGGGCACTCTGTTCGGACCTCTTCTGCTCACACAGAGAAAGGTAGGGCCCACCTTCTCCCGCCTTCTTGTGGCGAGTGTTCTGCCTCTGTGGTATTCCTATGCTAGCTAGTTCTTGATTAGGCGAGTATAGTCGTTTCTGAGGAACATCTCATATGCTGTTCTCCTTGTTCGCGTCGACTACTGCGTACACTTCCGGTACAGTTGGACAGCGAGAGTTAAACCCCCCTCACTCTGTGTGTGTAACAGCTGTGTGCTCTTTGTGACAATCCGCCTACATCTGACGCCTTCGCTCAAACATTCCCCATACATGCACGTACTCTACGTAGCTAGCTGCACTGCAGGCGGGCGCTCTAACACACACACTCTCTCTCTGTAGAGTGTAGACAGACAGGGATCAACGGTGTTGCTGCTTGCTCTCCCTGCAGTGCACACTATACCGCCTGCCCCCTCGATGGCTTTGTGCGACTCTGTGATAGACCTGACTTGCTGGTTTTCTGTCTGGAGGAGGCTTCGTTCCCCGACTGCTGGTACCATCCAGTTCTTTGGCGCCAGATATTGAAAAGAGGACAGCCTGAACACAACTAGGTACTCGCATACGCTTCGCCACGGGAGGGGGTCAACTGCGGGTCGACCCCAAATAATTCTTTTTATATGCCATTTTCGTAATACACTAGTGTCATCCAGAGAAATCATGCCCTTAATGAAATCTACGGTTATTAAATCGGTGGTAAAAGTGAAAATAAAGAGACGAATTGACATATCTGCTCCTTTCCAGTCATTGTCTGCCCTTCCATTGATATCACCCTTGCCCCTTCCATGTCATCCCTGCGCTTAGCCATACCAACGGAGTTGTCTTGTGATAATGAGAGTAGTTACATGTAACAGAGTGGCATTCACCACGTTTGAAATCCTTTTTCTTTTGATTTCAGATTTGTTATGTGCTGAGGGTAAAGTGATACTAAGAATTCTTCTGGAGCAACACATTTGGAAACGGCTGTCACAGTAGTTTCTTCTTGATACAATTGGAAAGGGGCCAAGTTTCGCAGTCGTAGAGAAGAATTCCATAGACAAGACTATGAAGAATTGATTTTGACTTTAATTGATATGTTTTTGGTGTGCCAGATAGTTCGGAGTCTGTTTAAAGAAGATCTAGCAATAAGGCATCACTTTTGTATTTCAGGACTGATTGAACCGTCAAAAATTGATGATTTGACCAAGATATTTGAAAGAATTGCCTTGGTTGATACTAGTGCATTGAAGGTGAAATTGTTGATATAAGGCATGCCAGTTTTAGAAGAGATCATCATTTTAGTCTTGCTTTTGGTGTTAGGCAATCTATCGTCCATCCGAAGTCCAGCTGACAACACTGTTAGACTTAAAATATATATATAGTTGATTTACTTATTATTATTATTATTCGAAATATGTGTGTTCTTCAAACGAAGTCTAGTCTTAATTGATCTTTGTTTAACGTGAGAGAAATATTTTGTTATCATTCAAAAAGCGCTATTTCTCTTTTCCAAAAAATCATATTTTCAACTCCTATTGTATTCTTGATCCATTCATTTGTCTGCCTCTCATGCCATCTCACTCTCAGCACTCTTTTCCATAGCCACAATGCAAATATCTCAACCATCTTTTATTTTTTCTTCCTTTATTTTCTACTTTCACATCCGCAAAAAGAGCCAAGCTCTACACGAAAGCGCTTTCCCAATCTTTGCTTTCAGACTCAATCTGAGGGTATTTGATTTCCGCACTTCTGCAGGTTAATTGAGGTATTCCTTGTAATTTCCAGTCTAATCTTGTTCTCTGCCATGTTGTCATTTTCTAGAACGACGTATTACCCTACAAATTTCAATTTCTTTACATTAACAATTTCCTCATCTTTCTTTCTTCGTGCACTGTATAGATGTTACTCAGAAGACATTGTGTCATACTCATTATTTCTGGTCTCATATCTGACAACCGTGACTTCCGAATTACATACATCATTTTAACTAAATATTATTATGTAGTATGATAGTAAATTTATTGAATTCGTATTTTTCTTTCTTCGAATTCAGGTAATCACTTGTCCCAATCCGAAACAGGAATACGTGTCTCCCCTCCACGGCAAACCGCACTGCTGCACCAAGTGCCCAAAAGGCGAGGGCATGATCCGGCTGTGCACTGACGAAACGGACACGGAGTGCAGAGCGTGCAAACCGAGCATCGAATTCTCTCCCATCGCCAGCGCCATGGACAAGTGCATCCAGTGCACAATATGCAACCGGGTAGGACCCAGTGCTGTTACTGACAGTGAAGTGTCCGGCAGGCAAAGAGATCTCCGGCCTAAAATCGATTGTGATGACTGTTCAGGTTAAGTGACGTTAGGTTCAGTTGAAATGAACAAAGAAGTTATAGGAATTTTATCAAACAAACAAACAACTGACAATCAAACAAACAAACAAACAAAGAAGACATAACAAACAAACTTACAATTAACAAACAAACAAACTTACAATTTAGCAAATAAATGAACTTACAATTTAGCAAACAAACAACTGACAATCAAACAAACTTACAATTTAGCAAACAAACAACTGACAATCAAACAAATTAACAAATTAAAAATAACTAACAAACGAACTGCCCATTGAATAAACAAGCAACTGACCATCAAATGAATAGAAAGAATAAACAACAAACGAACTGTCCATTTAACAAACAAGCAACTGACAATCAAATGAATTGAAAGAATAAATAACAAACGAACTGTCCATTTAACAAACAAGCAACTGACCATCAAATGAATAGAAAGAATAAATAACAAACGAACTGTCCATTTAACAAACAAGCAACTGACAATCAAATGAATAGAAAGAATAAATAACAAACGAACTGTCCATTTAACAAACAAGCAACTGACAATCAAATGAATTGAAAGACTAAATAACAAACGAACTGCCCATTTAACAAACAAGCAACTAACAATCAAATGAATAGAAAGAATAAATAACAAACGAACTGCCCATTTAACAAACAAGCAACTGACAATCAAATGAATTGAAAGAATAAATAACAAACGAACTGCCCATTTAACAAACAAGCAACTGACAATCAAATAAACTGAAAAAATTACCAAACAAACAAACTGCCAATTTAACAAAGAAACAACTGACAATCATATGAACTGAAAAAACAACTAACAAACAAACTGCCAATTTAACAAACAAACAACTGACAATCATATGCACGTGATGGCTTATAAATGGCAATCCATGAGGCGGTGGAGATAAAAGAGTGCTTTGCCCATCTCTCAATGTGTCTTCAACTAATGTATAACGGTGTTTCCTTTTTCCTAAAATGTTCACCTAATAGTTTTTCTTGTTAATGTTTTCTTGTCGGATGACCTTGTAGCCGCATTGTGGCTTGACAATGACTGTTGAACGGTCGACAACGGTTGCCATTACATGTTTGGCATGGGTTTGGTTCTTTTTTCTTTTCCGTATTCTTTTCCCCAATGACGATTCTTTACGAGTATTTGAAACTGGTTGAAGTCTAAACTTGATATCGAAAAAAGCAAGCAATGGTTGCGGCAGTTTGTGTTTACAATTATTGCAATCGCTTTCCACTATGCATTTCAGTTGGATTCGCAGTCTCGTACACGACAAGCCTGTACGGCATTAAAAGACACCGTCTGTGAGTGCATTCCCGGCTTCTATTTCTCCAAGAACCAATCGTGTCTTCGCTGTCAGAAATGTCCACCCGGCCAGGGGGCTGTAAGGTAGGCAACATTCGTTCGATATATTTTATTTATACATCATCGTTGCTGGTGCGTATAGTGCATTACCAAAGAAAGCCAGTTTGCTGAAGGTAACATTCGTAAAAAGTTTAGTAATTTCCCAATATCGACTAGGCTCATATTTTCTGACAAAGTACAGACTTTTGATGATCAATTTGATTAATCATTGTCCTTTCGGTGACTGGCATGGGGAATTTTATCTGAAACCATTTGTTTCCTCTCAAAATTGTGATTAAATGACACTGTGATGAACGTTTATTTATTTCGTCTATAACTTTTTCTTTTGCGGGTAAATAATCGGCTTCTTGGTTAAACTACCAGTAAAAGCGTGCAGTAGTTGATCCCGTCCTGATATTCTAGTAGTCGATGAAGTTGAATATCGCATACACAGAGATATAGATGATTAACAGCGATTAGCAGGCAACAGAGGTGAATACCAACCCTCACCCAAGCGATATCCCAATTTTTATAGCATTATGGCATTCTGACGATATCGACTCTATAGCAGAGAACTAGGACAAAGATGAGTGAACTGACAGTCTGACTAGAGCAGGAAGGTTTAGAATGGAGTTAAGCAGTGAGAAGACTATATGACCATGCCGAGAGGTTCCCTTGGAATTTAACTGAATATCAAGTTGATATGATGATCAGTTGATTATGTCAGAATTGTGTAATTATTTAAATATTGAATCAACCAATCGAATCCAAGCATGGCATACTGTCCTATATACAGTACCTTGTTAACTAAGGTAGTTTATTAAAAATTGTATTTAAGTCTTATTATAAATTTTTGAATCAACTTTAAGTGTCCATATTTTTAGTTATCAAACATTATAATACGTGAAAGTTTTTTTAGTATTTTGCTTCATGGAGATCACGCACCTCATTTCAAATTTATCGCTATAGAATGACCAGTGAAAATCAATCGAATCAATAGTGGTAGTTTTTTAAGAAGAAGGGCCTTACTATCAATTGTAAAAAGACAGAATGTATGGTGATAAGCAAGCAAAAGGATCCGAAGTGTCCGCTAAAAATGGATGAAGTCCACATAAACAAGTGCAATCTTTTAACTGCCTAGGAAGCTTGGTCACTGAAGATGGCAAATGTGACTCGGAAATCAAGAGAAGGATCAGCATGTCAAAGCAGACATTGCAGAAGTTGGAGAGAGCATTGAAAGATAGGAAGATGGCATTGGAACAAGGAAAAAAATTCTACAATGTTATGTCTACTCCATTCTAACTTGTAGAAGTGAATGTAAGCGATATCATCACAGATGGAAAGCCGGCTTGAAGCCATTGAAATGTGATTTTTGCGAAGAATGCTCAGAACATCCTGGGTAGACCACATTTCAAATAAAGAAGAAAGAAAGTTGATCAAATTGATATAAAAAGGCAGCTCGAATTCCTGGGTCATATTGCGAGGAAAGAGGGACTAGAAGCAATTATAACAACAGACATGATTGTTGGAGAAAGAGGAAGAGGACGACCTCGTCTAACATACAATGTACATGGAAAGTATTATAAAAAATGGATACAGGTGGAAGTACCAGAGGGACGGAAGGAAAGCTTGACTGTACGAATTGTGTTGGAAACCAGCAATGATAGAAATTTGTGGAAGTTCATGGTCACCTACAGTACGTCTTAGAAGTACACGGTAACATAGATAGAACTTTGATACAGATAAAAACTGCCTTGCTCACGTCGATGATTATATTTCTCTGCCTATTTTTAGTTTTACTACTTATATCATTGTCAGTAGTATACAATATATAGACAAATATGTTTTACAAATTATATACATTTTCCGTGCTGTTCCTCTTTTGGCTTACAATTGACCAAAATAAAAACCGATTAATTTTTCTTTTGGTAACAATAATATATAAATTTCCTTTTGTTAAAACCATAAAAATTGTGTTTAAGTGTTTTTCTTTGTAGACGCGTCTTTCTAACAATTATTTCAGTGACTGTCTACGCACAATAATACAACGCCTTTGATCTTACCGCTATAGCAGCAGCCTAGGGTTTTCGATCAATAATATCGATCGTATAGAACGTGGTTGACAATTGGCTTTTCCTAATTACTTATATGCCAGCAAAAAGACTGCTAGGTACAAGGAAAGAGTAATTTTGACTAATCGGTTTTCATTCCCATTCGTCTTCGGAAAAGGGTTGATAAATTTGGCAAGTTTTAGGAGTTTAGCCTTTTCATTATCTGATTTATTGCACGCGCCCAGACTAGAAAATCTGAGCAGATTGCTCTGTGTGAGCGCCCGATGACTAATACTTGAACGACAGCAGCTGATCTTTGAGCAACTCACGCAAGCGGCAACTGTTGTCGGTAAGCTCTTTGAACTTTAATGGATGGGGGTAGACCGACATTTTTCCTCCGCTAAGTAGGTACCTGTTCCACATGCTTATACATAGTTATAGTCTACGTCAGAGAATGAAATATGGAAGAGGTCCCTACTAATTCCATAGTAGATTAAAAGATCCTAACATGCATTAGTCCGGTCATAAGAAAACGACATGGGCACCAGAACCGGGATACAACCAAAGACGTTAATAACTATAGTTATATTATAAGAAAATTTGGATAAAACTAAGAATTTCAATGTAGGCTGCCCCTCTCCAGAAGAGAGAGAGAGAAAGAGTATTTGAGCTCAACCTGTCGGTAAAACAGCGAAGCAAGAAGGCTCCTGTTGCTGCCGTGTAAGTCAGTATTCCAGCACGCCACTATGACTGGTTTTGAGAGTACCGCTGTTGTCAATTCAAAACACCCATACTTGTAAATGAAAATAAAGATGTATAATTGTACAATCTTTCGACTCCACGTAGAGTCATAATCCTGTATGCAGAAGAATTAAAAAATGAGTTTATATATTGTAGTTGTACAGAAGTATCAATCAGATTATTCCACTGAATCGTGTTGCCGGACGGGAATCGATCTGAGCGAGAGATGAGTCGGCCCCATAGATATATAATTTGTTTATATTATTAGAACTAGATTGGAAATAGATGCCAGTTAACAATAGAGCTTGCCGCACACAATACAGGCATCGCTTAAGCGAGCTATCGATCGCCTCAACAGGTTACCTTACAGATACCGATTAGACGCCGGTTTTAGTTTGTGAAAACTAGGTAAATTTTTATCGGAAAAACTTTTTATTTATTTAAGTTATGCTGCTATAAGTTATATATTATTGTAGCTCTCATTCGGCGCACATTTTTATATAATTTTTATTCATATCTGTGTTATTATTTCATGTAGTTTTGCCTCTTTGAAATTACGTAAATTTGCATTGAAATCAATTGAAACCAACGGTTCTTGCCCGCCAAAATAGGTTCCGAAACTAGTGCCAAAATGTTTAA